>WOVY01006871.1:0-82044 GCA_013436015.1 Rhipicephalus annulatus | reverse complement strand
AGAAAACAATAACGGCAACAATGAAAATAGTAACTGAGTTTACGGCACTGCAGCTGCGAAGGGCACTGGACAACCTAAAACAATTCCAAGTGTAACTACTCTTCCTAAGTGCAGCTGTCGTCTGTTTTCTGTTTTATTTTACTACCCAATCAATTGTGCCATGCACGACATGCCCAGCAGCAACCATGTGCACAGCCGGGAGGCCCCCACGACACGCGTAATTTAGAAGCGGGCCAGGAATTCGCATTGCACGCGCTTGCACAGCCTACCGCAATACGGGGCACCCCTATTTTTACGACGAAATGTTGACAGGGCGCGGAAGTAGTTAAAGGCTTAGAACTTCCTAAAATGCCCGCTGACCAGCCTCTGCCACAATACGCGGCCCCCGTCCTTCTACGACGAATTGTTTACGGGACCCCGAGCAGTTAAAAGGCTTAGGACTTCCTGAAAAGCTCTTTTTTGCCCCACACCGAACCGCCAGTGCCAGGAGGGGCCGTCTGATCGGGAGGAATGCGCTAGTGGACGGAAACATACACAGACCGCTGACATCAGAAAGGTGAAGGGGAGAGGGGGGAGAGAGATGGGGGGAAGTGGAGGGAAAAGTGGAAGGGGGGCACCCGAGGGGCGTTCACCGTATATTATTTTTCTCTTTTTCTTTTTTTTTCTTTTTTCTTTTCTTTTTTTTTCTTTCCTTTTTTTCCCCTCTTTCCTTGCTCTCTGATTGATTTGAGATTGTATAAAGCTGAGCACCGACAAACTGTATCTTTATTCCTGATGAAGGCCAGACTCTAGGCCGAAATGTCGAAATAAACCACGTTGTGACCGCTCACGGAGGATCTACTAGAATATATATATATATATATATATATATATATATATATATATATATATATATATATATATATATATATATATATATATATATATATATATATATATATATATATATATATAACATTGAATTTGTTTCAACGTCAAACAATACACATTAAACCCATGAATTGGTACAGTCCTATTTTATTAAGGCTGAAAGATGTCTTCATGAACTACACGGCTCTCAGTGCTGACAAAGAAGCTCTTGCTCTTACACTTTTTACTTTTTGAATCATACTGGCAGGACATTATTGCGCAGGCATATTTGCTAAAATATCTGGGTATAACATGCATGCGATACCAATCTCAAAGTTTAATTACTCATTATATCGCATTAAAGGATTACGCGCAATTGCAGTATTAAAACTAATCGATCAGCACCAGTCACATTGAAACCTGTAGAAAGATTTCGTTGACGATCTTGTTGGGCGAGCTCGGTTTACCATAGTGAGAAATAAGAGTGTTACCATCTTGAGCATGGGCGTACCCAGAAGGGAAGGGGTTTGGGGATTCATCCCTCCCCGAAGTTTTGGGGCGAAGCTCCTTACGGCATGGCTGGCGCGTCCTATGTTGTAGTGCGTAACCACCGGTTGCACATACCGAAAGAGCGGCCTTAGAATGTACGCTGGATGGCGGCACTTGTATAAGATAAATACACGATGAAAATATGTAAGATGGCTGTACTATGAGTGTTCACTAGATAGACGGACGGACGGACATACAGATAGATGAACGGACTGATGGATTGACGGACGCAAGGACAGAGAGACAGAGGGGCGGACGCGCGGATGGACGGTTGGATGAACAGACAGGGGGACGACCACACAAACAGAGGCACGGATGGACGGACAGACAGACAGACGAACGAACATACAGACGAAAGAACGAACGTACGAATGGACGCACGGACGGACGGACGGACGGACGCACCGACGGTCCCACAGATATACGGACACATTAATGGACGCTCGAATGAACGCATGGACGGACGGAAGCAAGAACAAATGGACGGATGGAAGCACTGAAGGACTGACGAACGCTTCGCCCCACCAATAATCTTTCACTCCCTGGATATGCCATGATTTTTGCAAATGTTTCTTGCGTATGTATACACGACCACATAAAAACTTACGGTGAACACATGAAGTATGCTTCAACTCCCCTCGTCCTCGAAAGAAAAAAAATCTGGCTGCGCTCCTTATCTTCATAGAGTGTACATCCAGAGTTCACAGCTTGAGAACAGCATCACTCTTATTTACAAGTAACGGTGGGTCCCACCTAGTGGTACATGAGTGTTGGAGTCGTTGCCTTGATGCAAAGGGAGAATGACGATGTTGAGGCGAAACAACTCAAAAACAAAAGAACCAGCCCACCAATAAACAGGGAACATTCCGCTGAATTTCTATGAAACGGCAAGGTAATAAGTACGTGTTTCTCTGAGCCCGGCTTATATCTTGCAACAAGACTGGTCACTAATTGTATAATTTGATGCATGACCGGCAAGCTCCAGCTTTCAAGTTCACACAGAGGGTAACATACTGTGTATTTTGAAGAAGTGGGTAACGATTTAGAGTACTTGGTACTCTACTATGGGAGAGCTGAAAGCCGTCCCACGGACCTCGTAGTATACTTCCGAGCATTTAGGAGCGAAGCTCCTTAAATTGACACCCCTTCGTCCCTCGTAGTAGTGCGTAACATGTTTTACGATTTGACCGGCAAGGTGGTGCCGGTGGGAGATTTCGCTTGTGCGTTGTTGAACAATAAAAATTTCCAGCGTGCGCGTTAACTAAAAGCCGAATTCTCCTGTCTCTCATTACCAATTAGCAGCCATTGGTATGTACTGTTACGTTTGGCCCGGTGATTCGTCTGGGCAGACGCCATTGTCCGTAAGCCGGTCTACTGGGGAGGCTCTCAGCTCCATCGGCGGCCAATCTGCCAGACGCTGTCGAAGATTTCGGCAATTACCCAGACAATGTGGCAAGCAAAGGCGAGTTCCTGACTTTCAAATGCGGACCCTTTCGTCGTCCCTTCGAGCAGCAGTGGTGCCTGACGACCTCGGCGACTCATCGGGAGACGGGGAAGCTGTTGTGACCGGCGCCAGAGCTGACGGGGGAGCGGCGCTCGTTTAATCCTCAATCAAGTAGCCGACCGGCCGGCTGCCTATGCCTCCAGGCATTGTCCGGAGGATGAGACGTCGTGTCACCACGACATCGAAAACCGTTCCAGAGAGGACAACAAAGACGGCATCTTCCTTGGAAGAGACCGTGGCGGCCGCCGCAAATCGCCCCGCTAATTAAGCGAACAAATCGGCGGACCCTTTGATGTAAGCTGTCAGGATCGTGGGACCTCTCGACTAGCGGCACACACACGATGAGGAAGAGCCCCACTGGCGCCACCTTGCAGTGCAGTGATCACGACTCAATATTGGACGTTCACGTGGACCGTGCATGCTCATCCCCCTCACCTGTTGTGTGTGTGTGTGATTGGTGTTCCACTCGGAGAGGAGGAGCCCGACAGGGCTTAAAACGACGCCGCAGTGTGCTGGACGTCACTCTGAACCATGTAACGGTTCAACCACCACGCTCGTGGGCTGTGAAACCCCTAAACTTTCTTTTCTGTAAATATGTGTAATTAGTGCCATAAACCTGTTTGTTTTTCGTATCCTCTTCTTGTCAGCGTTCGTTTCCTCCACCCGGTTACACCACGCTACCACAAAAGACCGGGTAGTCCCCCATCCCTTAAAGTACATTCAGCACTATCTGACAAGAAAGGGTTGCTACGTTATACTAGCTGGGCGTAACCTCCTTAGTTTTAGAAAGGTTTAGCGAGCGTTGGGCCGCAGTGCCATGAATACAGTGAACTAGTATATACAATGAACTCGACGTGGTTAAAGGTGGGAAGTAGACCCGAAGCGCAAGCCGTAAGGAAGTGTGCGTGTGCCACCTCTCGTTTAGTCCTTGGAATGCCCGCTGGATGGCGGTGCTTCTATATGCGGAGTATATGATGAAACTATGTGAGATCGTCGTACTTGGAGTGTTGACTAGATGGACGAACGGACACACAGACAGACGAATGGATCGACGCATGAACGGACGCAGGTGCGGATGCATGGACGAACTCAAGGACGGTCGCACGAACAAACGCACGCACGGACGGGCGGATGGACGCATGGACGTTCACACAGACGGACGCATGGAGGGATGGAAGCAAGAACGAATGGACGGACGGATGCTTCGCCCCACTCTCCATCATTCACTCCATGGATATGCTGCCATTTTTTCTTTAACTTCCGATGGGGTAACTATGACACAAATGCCTTTTACTGCTACACGAATCCAAGCCATGAAATTTCTCGTGCTAGAATAAGCCACTTGAACAAGGCCAATACATCAACCATACAATTAAGCAGCCAACAAAAAAACATCATTCTTAAATCATTATAAATGCGAAGCATTTTTTTGCGTGCCTCCGCACATTGCCGCGGGCACATACCAGTGGCACATACGTGCGGGCGAGTGTATATACCACCGGTATGCGGGTATGTGCCACAGGTGATTGACACTTCATATCTAGCTCTTTTCTTAAATTTATTTTAAAGAATTATTGAATTCAAAGATTATCAAAATCAAGCATAGTAATTAAAACAATAGTCTTTTTCGGGGTAAAACAAACTAACAAATGATTTCAAATCTATCTATTGCATGAAATTTTGAAATTATGTATCAAAATATTCTGCTAAATAGCAAGGCACCGTTCGTTTCATGGCCGACCCATCATGGTGGGTTGGGCTAGGATGAAAGGGGCAAGCAAGCAATCTAGGAAAGGCGAGGACACACATGGGTAATTTTAACGCGTGAGCGTTAAGGAAAGCTGACATTGGCTGCGTTGACTTGACGAAAGTTAAGAAAAAAATGTAATGTCCCAGCAAGAATCGAATCCGAGCATTCCGAGTGGCAACTAAGCAATCTACCACAGAGGTACTGTGGTAGATTGCTTAGCAATCTACCACAGCAATCTACCAGGTCTCGCAACTGCTTTTTTTAATTATAGACCGTACTCTTTGTAAAGCGTCGATGGCGCGTGAAGTGATGGCTGTTCAATTTTATAAATATTACATATGCACTTCTGTAGATACACCCCTCACGTCGGGTTAAAATCAACTGTAGTTAAGCACAATGCGCTGAGAGTGATTGGAGATTCAAATCAACTAAGGAACGATGCGCGAACTGACATTGGTAATTTATTTCGAAGTCATAAGAAAAATCAGTACATCTCCACGAAGTGAATGGCGACGAGTGCGCGAAGCTATAGGACCTAAGGCCCTTAATGTCTACGTTGAAGTTACCGACTAATATAAAGAATGGACTGGTGGACAACGGACGCAATGATGAATAGACGGGCATGTGGACGTATGTATGAACGGACTCACAGGTGGACGGGTGCACGGATGGTAGGATGCACGCACAGGCAGATAAGTGGACGAACAGGTGGATGGACGAATGGAAGGGAACAGAGATGCATGGACGGACAGACAGACATCCATGCATGCGCGGGTGGTTATGTATTGGGCTGTCGTATATTTGATTACACACCAAGTCGGCAGTTTACGTATGTTTTCATTTTTTGTGCAGGTGTTAAGCTTCTGGCTTTTGTTTTGTGGGGACGTGATGTGCGCCAACTAGGTGGGCCCTAGTAAGCTTCGCCCCTAAAAGCTGGCATCGGCATCATTGACCCAAGAACGCATAGAATAAATATGACGTTCCCAGCAGGAATCGAACCCCACATTCTGCGATGTAATCAAATATTCTACCACAAAGCGACGCTCTAGAAAATAGTTTTTCATGTAGACCATAATGTTCGTGAAACGTCTATTGTGGTTCCAGTGCTGGCTATTGAATCTTATAAGCAGTACTTACGTATTTCTATCAAGCAGCCGTCACGTAGTTATAAAGGCAATTGTAATAAGCGCCATCCACTGAAGCTTATTTGTCTGGCAGTATCCGGGACCGCCATCCTCGCTATAGCACAAGTGCTACATATCAGAATTAACGCTTCGCATCATTGCTAGCGACATTTATGTGGATGTTTTATAACACAATCAGACCTGAATCACACAGTACATGAAATACGTTTGCTATGTAGACAGAGCCTCCCAAGATCTCGTGCCTATGACGAGGAACGGATGGTGTCCATTAACACTTCATCGTAACAGACATGAAAGATTTCAAGCAGTTAAACTATACGCATACTTCGCTATACATATAGGCCCCTCATCGCCACATCAACAGACGGATATAGGAACAAACTGTACTACTGCTGATAGTGCTTGATATTTACATTGATTTGGCACAAGTTAAGGAGGTGTCTTCAGCCCACTGGACACATATTCATGACCCATCGACACATGGACGTCACAGATACGTCACAGAAGTACGCGTATCCCCGATGTGTGCAAACTTAGCCACCATCTCGTGCTAATAAAACGTTTCAGCCTACTTGGTGTATATCTTTTCGTCGATGATAGGATTCGATCGAGGATCAATCTCCCAGTGCAAGTTATAGAGAGTCTTGCTATTTGTGACCTTTCTTGAGCCTCTGTCATTTCCATTGTCATGTTGTGTACCCCTAACTTGATCAAGTTTTATGTTCTGGTGCGAAGCGGGAGATCTAGTGCACTCTAGGTGACTTTATTGATCGCCGCGTCGAGCTTCTTTAATTGGGTCTGTGTCCGGTTATACATAGAAGCCGCATATGAAATACGACATAACACGAAGGAGTTGATCAACCTGATAAGATTGTTTTCTGTAGTGCATTTTTGTCTCCCTGCAAGTTGCCTGGTCATCCGTTATGCGTTCTCTGGCTTGAAGATGATTGTCTTGAGTACTCTGTGATTCGTGCTATTTGCATCCATAAAAAAGCCGAACACCCTCATCGTGTCAACTCTAGGTATGTTAACCCCGCTTTTGGTCAATATGTGTATCTCACTTTCGGATAGTGGCTTCCAGCCCTTAAGCCCCCCCCCTCTCTTTACTGTAAACCAACAACTCCAATTGGTGTGGGGAGCATCTGATACCAGTGAGCCTGAAGTATTCCTCCACTGTCCGCACCGCTTTTGTGAGTGCATCCTGTACTTGTCCTTCACTACCACCAGTACACCATTAGTATGGTCATTAGCATAGATGGTGTGGTGAATCGTTTGCTTACGTTGCTGACTTTTCTGGACAGGTCAGTTTTTCACAGGTTGAAGAGAACGGGAAAAATCACCGAGCCTTGAAGGATTCCACCGACCCTTGAGGGGTTCCACGATCCCCTTAAGGGGTTTTCTGGCACATTCACCTTGGATCACTCGCTTACATTCCCCTAAATCCAAATGAATCGACCAACAGCGTTGCCCGCGAGCTTACGGACCGGGCCGTTTTTGCATATGGCTTTGACTTTGCTAAATTCGGAAATCTACACCAGGATACGCCCGCGAAATATAACGAACCAAACTGACTGGGGAGGGGAGAGTTTGCATCCCCTCACAGTAGTCTAAACAGAGCACAAGCGGTCGCACTTACACAATTACAGACACAATCTTATTACTCACCAGCACAGGCAAAATGATAGTACGATATAAAAGATATGGATGCTGTTCGCAAGGCATGCAAGAAAGAAGTACGCACGCTTGAGCTTATGTTCTGGGAGTGTGGGTCACTTGACCCTGGCATCTCCCGGAAAGAGTTTACAGAGAGGATAAAGTCTCACGACCATATCACCGAGGTCCTGGCTATCCAGTACGCCCATGACAAGTCTAGGAGGCTTGACCTTACAGTACCGACGTGGGATTAGCTAGGCAGGTGGCAACACCCGGTATAGAACGTATAAATAAACCTATTTCCATTCATCCACTTCAGCCTACCACACTTCATGCTGGTAGTGCATGTAGTGAGTTCAGCTAACCTCCTTCCATCTACATGCTTCGCATAACGTCGATTCCCAAGGTATACGTTGGATCTGTCTATTTTCTGTTTACTTGCGCATTCAGAATTACACAAAAGCTATTATCACCACTTCCAAGGCACTTGCGGGGAATAACTTTTCATACCTTAACAAACGTTCTTTCTGTGTACAAACCACTTCATCGACTTAATCGTAAGGCCATTGTGGTTATAGAAATAAAGTTCAAAAGAACGGCCTTTGCTTCAATTGTTTCCATTTCCGTCGACCACTGATGCTGTCCATGTTGATGTAAAGTTTCAAAGGCCATTCGTAAACACGGCCAGCATAAAGGGTTACTGGAAGTGAGAAATAAACGTTTTGGGTAGCATTTTGTCTCAAGTCAAGTTAATTGTTTCGTGGTTGAATGTGCGTGTTTGGCCACCAAAACGTTGCGCGAAGCAGCCGATGGTAGTTTGCAAGTATAACCTTAAAAGGAATGGTTCTCCATTATGGAATCCTCTGGAAGCTAACAGATGGCACCCCACTACAGTCATCATGCAATATACACGTCACGCGGCACGTCCCTCAGCGTGCGCGTTCCTCAGCCGGCACGAGCACGGGAATAAGAAGCAGTTGTAATCTCCTGGTCGTCAGTAGTACCAGCCATGCCTCGACGTTCGGGCGATCACGTCCATCGCAAGTTGTCCTCGCCGCGATCAAGGCGGCTGAGCGTTTGGAGTTCGAGCTCCTCGTCGTGCACCTACGCAAGCAGCAGCAGCACTGAGACCACGTCGGATGACGCGACCTACGCGCCAGAGTCCACGGAGTCCCAGGAGCTACGCAGCGAAATCGATAAGTACGCCAACGTTTTCCGTGATCAAGCTCTAGAACTTCTACGATTACAAACGTATACCTTCATAAGGTGTAGTCTTGTGAGTGTCGTACTTTTTAGTGGCACGAGTACCGATCGGCACTCTTGTTCATCTTCCTAGCACTTCCGGTCCGACACTTCCTGTTTTCTGAAAATTCATTAAAATCTTCTTAAAATAGCTATGGTTTACGTTTGGAGTTATATTAGATACATGTGATATATTAGCGTAACTTTATTTAGGAATCATTTCTATTAACTATCAGTGTAATTAAGAAAAATTGATTGCGTCCATTGAAAGATTCTCAGCAGCTGAGATCCTTGCGGCACCTGGCGGAGCATGTCTCAACCACGCAATTCTTTCTTGGCGGCCTCCGAGATGCGGTTTGGCGAGATACAAGTAGTACGAAAGTTATGGTTCTGGCTGAAGAGCTATTTGTTAGGTGAAAGCCTTGGTTGACTCCTCAAACGTCAAAAGTGACCATCGCCGGCGTCACCACGAACGATGCAGAGAAATAACGTGATCAGATATTACTGATTGGCGACATCACCACGGGACGTTATTGTGGCTTCATCATGGTGCAACTATGACGTTCATCACGAGAGGACGTCGCCATTCGAAATCGTCGCATGGTTCAATCTGTGCTGATCGAGCAGGCAGTGCACGTCAGCTTAGATGCAAAATGTGCGGGGAGCGAGGATCAATACAGCGATTGAAATGAATGAGATGGCTCGCAGTTACACCCCCCCTTCCACCCGTTTGTGGCACAGTGACTGCCGTTGTGCCGCTCTCAGGTCCCTCAAGTGTTGATCGCAAAAATAACAGCGCAGAAACTGACGCTAGAGCACACAATCCACTGCTTGCTTGTTTTTGTGTGTGCGTCCGTCGTTTTTTTTGCGCTGTTGTTTTTTACGATTATGATGAACCAATTAGCTCAGATTTGGGCGCACGATGAAGAACCCCAGGAGGTCAAAATTTCCGGAGCCCTCCACTACGGCGTCTCTCATAATCATATGGTGATTTTGGAACGCTAAACCCCACATCATCATCATCATTGAGCAATTAGCTCATTTCAGCGTCATTGTGTATTTCATTCCCAAGACCGGCATTAGGATAACTTTACTTTCTCCTTTTTGATCATTTTGACAAGGCACCTTTCTTTGACGGGCCGGGCTGTCGGTACGACTACGAAATCTACCAGCCCACCAACCATTAGTGAATGTCGCCTATTCTATAATACCAGTAGTTTTACCAATTTGGTGGTGGTGGTAGTGGTGCGTGGGGTTTAACGTCCCAAAACCACAATTTGATTATGAGAGACGCCGTAGTGGAGGGCTCCGGAAATTTTGACCACCTGGGGTTCTTTAACGTGCACCCAAATCTGAGCACACGGGCCTACAACATTTCCGCCTCCATCGGAAATGCAGCCGGGATTCGATCCCGCGACACCTTCGGGTCAGCAGTCGAGCGCCATAACCACTAGACCACCGTGGCGGGGCTAGTTTTACCAATTTGTTAATGCGTACCGCTCTATTCATATTCGCTCTTAATTCATACTGCCCCTTACGATTAATTCACCAGCACACTAGTGAACCGTGTCATCGTGGGGGGCACCTGTCTCATTCGAGATTTCTCTGCCGCTGATGTTGAGCGCATAGGAGACCCAAACATCGATGAATAAAACGCGACCATAAGTGTATACTCTCCCCCGTCCCTATCCCCCTTTTTGAGTTTGTCAAGGCAAGGGGGCAGCCAGTACGCTGGTGTATGCGGTATTCGCTGATGACGAGTCATGATTTTATTGTAAAAAAAACAACCAAGCAGCACTCGTCAAACATTCAGAAGGCGTTCAGAAGGCGTACAGGCTGACACAGGCGGATTTCAATGAAAATATCTTCTCTGACTCCGCCTGTGCCAGCACCTTATTTGTACGCCTTCAAAATAGTTGTGATTACTAACAAATCAGTGTTCACATGGGAAACGGTAATTAGCACAGAATTCGGTCATTCCAGCGACGCAGGCGGCACCATGTAGCCGTGCTCCGAAGCTGTCACACATTGGTAATCTGCGACGCAGTCAGTGACGTAGTTCGGTCTCTCAGTAGACATGAACCAATGAACGCGTCTTCACGCTCTGCAACGCTTATGTGCACGCTCGCGTCATCACCGCCTCGTCCGCCATTTCGGCGTACCGTTGCGCCGCCTATAGTCGCTGGAATGGTCGAATACACAAGCGTCGTCTTCAATAACCCTTTGTTGGTAGTAGGCGCCCGTATGTCGTCTGCTGTCTTATTTTGAGTCCATGTTTCCTGAGCTACCAAGTTTCAAATTGTGACATCGGTTTAACAATCACAGTAACCCAAAGCTGTCAATTACAGTAGCCCTGCGTCACGAACAATGAGATCATGAATGCCATGGTAAACGACAATATTAGATGCTAGTCGAGGCAGTAAACAGGTCATAGTGTTATAATTTAAAATTGTTTGTTTTTTAACATCACACAATCACATGATTATGAGATACGTCGTAGTGGATGGCTCTGGAAACGTCGACCATCTGGGGTTCCTTAACCTGCTTCAAAACCTGAGTACACGGGCCTGTGGCATTTCCGCTTTCATCGAAAATGCATGCGGCCGCCGCGGACGGCATCGACCCCGCGACATGCGCGTCAGCAGCGTATCATAGCCACTAGAATATCGTGGAGGGTCAGATTACAGATTGTGATGTTGATTATGCGTTGCACTGCGATAGAGTGAAATAGGCCTGAAAGCAGATTATTTGTACGTTCACCGATGAAGCCCATGTGACACGCGTATGTCCGTTCAGTATGTATACGCAAGGTGTGGTTCAAATTCCTGTATGTTTTCACCTACCGTAGGCGTTGAATGAAACGTTCACGAAAACCGTTCAATGTTTGTGCTATTAACAGGTCTTGTAAGAGCGTTCCCGTTTTCACGAGTCATTTTTTAAATCCAGGAAAATCTGTAATACTGTGCATCGATATAGAAATACTCAGTAGGTGAATGCTCTGGAAAACGATAGAGTAGTTTTAAACTGCGAATATTGAGTGAATGATTGATAATAGTTATTTGGCGATAAATAATGACACGCGTGTGAAGTTTCACTGTCACTGCAAAGTGGTTTGAAGATCGAGGTCGACCCCATCAACTGCATAGTTGCCACTACTTTTTTGGTAACTTTTTCCCATTTGCTATTGAAGCAATTAAAGTAACTAGCTAATGAAATATAAATGGATATTTCTTTGTAAAGGAAATTCTCGCAAATTATTTGGGCACGCAAAGAGGAGCCCTGCTTCAGGAGGCTCCTGCAAGAGTAGTTAGCTGCAGCGCACCTAACATCATGATCCATCTGAAAACAGAACCACCCGTGTCAATCCACATGCTCAAGGTTTAAGGAAAGCATACTGAACGAACGCTTGTTTATTATATCAGTCCGAGCCGGCAAAACGTGTTATTCGCTTCAAGGGTGCTTTCGGAGCCCCTAATAAGCATACTTTTATTGTGCTGGCCAACATTTTGGCAATATTCAGATTGAATTCAGTCACTATTCATATAAAGGAACCACAAGAACGTTTTAAAGCAAAGCGCTTTTTGGGTGACAGGTTGTTGCGCGCCCCCTTCAACATCGAGCCCGAGATGGCCGGGCCGCTGCTGCAGTTCCCCCTGGAGCTGTACTTGCGCATGCGCCAAGAAGGGGGCAACGTGCTGCTCTCCCCGTGGCACCTGGCCTGCATGCTGGTCGTCATGTACCACGGCTCCGGTGGGGACACGCGGCGGCAGATCGCACGCGTGCTCTGCACGGACGATGACGGCGAGATCGTCTCTCGCTTCGACTGCCACGCCAGTCACCTGCTCTGCCGGGACTACCGCAAAGCCCGCCATACGCACTCGGGTAGGTATATACACGAGGCATGCCTCTTCAGCGCGCACTATTGTGAATCCTACTACGTACACTGTCACTCTTAAAGAGGACTCTTGAACTCTACCTTAGAGATAGACACTATGCGCTCGTCAGAGATTCGTGAGAAGAAAAAAAAAACGTTGTGGTGGCTTAGCTCAGTTATGCCAGGATATTATGCCAGCGTGAGCTATAGACGAACGGATGGACTAACGACAGATCTCAGAGGAGTCAAGCGCGAGCTCACTAGTGAGCTTCCAGGCCTGCTCCAGCGCACCAGCTGTGTGCCTTGTGACGTCACTACTATTCGGGCGTGCGCATCACGGCTCTCTATAGGCGATGAACTGAGCACACTAACCACTGCGCCACGCCGACAGATGGCTCTCTATAGGTCACGCGAAACTGCTCAACCTCGGCCAGAATAGCTTATTTACGCTAGGAAAAATAGTCAACGGGTCTCTTGAGGCTGAACCACACGTGCACTGCCCGAGCGCGCGCAGTAGTGGGTCAGTGCGCTTGCCTCGAGAGCAGCTCGCAAGAAATGGCAATTTCAACCCACACATTGCGCGCGCGACGACGCCAGCTCACTCCAAGCAGGTAGGAATAGCCCAGTGAGCTTCAAATGATGATTTACATGTGGGGTTTAACGTCCCAAAACCACCATATATGTTTACGAGAGACGCCGTAGTGGAGGACTCCGGAAATTTCGACCACCTGGGGTTCTTTAACGTACACCCACGGGCCTACAGCATTTTCGCCTCCATAAATTCATGAGCTTAAAAATTTTCAACAAGGATGTGACCATGCACTCTCCGTAAGTCAACCTGATGCCGGACAAAGGCATACCGCACCACCGAGCACATCACTACGATGTGCACGACGCATCGTGTGAAATCGATCTCATGCAGTGTAATGGCGAAATACCTATATACAGAGCTCGCCAATGAAAATACATGCTTGCGAACGTACTTGTTCTGTATGCAGGGATGTAAAATATGCGTGAAAAAGAAAGCAAAAAATAATTCACACACGTTGGCTAAGCCGGTGACATTTTACAGCCACGGCGTCGTTGCGTACCTGCGGGGCTTCAAGCTCTGCCAGGGCGGCAAGGCGCGCGGTTTCAAGGCCGACATCATGTCGCCGCAGCGCGTTCTGGTGCGCTTACGCAGCGCATCGGAGCAGTTACTCAAAGAGTGTTTAGAAAATGGTCTGAAAGGTCACTCTACCAGCTTTCGCTGTGACTGTGCTGCACGTTGCGCGCAGGCCTGGTGTTTAAGCGGCGAAGCTCCTTACGCTGTGGGCTGTGCGTCCCGTGTATGTAGTACGTAGTAGTAGCCAACTCTCGTTTAGTCCTTAGAATGTCCGCTAGATGGTGGTATTCGTATATGATGAACATATGATGAAAAGGTGCGAGATGGTGGTACTTGGAGTGTTCGCTATACATGAGCAGACGGACGCACGGACAGACAGACAGACATACAGACGAACGGACAGACAGACGGACGCACAGATGGTGGCAGGCATGGACGGACGCACGGGCGGAAGCACGGACGGACGCATGGGCGGTCGCACGCATGGACGCACACACGGTTGGTCGCAGGACGGATGCACGGACGAACGCACGGACGGGCGAAAGCAAGAACGAAAGGATGGAAGCACGGATGCACTGACAGACGCTTCGCCTCAATCATCATCATTCACTCCATGGATAGAGAGAGATATAGACTTTATTAATTTCCGGCAGATTGCTGGTACTCCAATTGCTCTTCCGATTGCTCTTCCGAAAACTGTTCCGATTGCTCCCGAGAACATGAGGGCCAAATATAGCGCAGCCAGCGTCCTGGAATTCACAATAAATTCTTAAAGTTGGCTGAAAATTGCTTTCTTTTCGCTTGACAAATCACGGAAAAAGCTCAAAAATCACTCGTCACAGCCGTTCGATCAGCCATTGTCTGATTTGAACATAACGCGCTCAGTCGTTATAGAGATAACCGCGGGAGGCTGCGACTTGTCCACGGCGTGCACGCGAAATTGCATAGGAAAGCCGCGTATTCTAAGGTTAAAAAAAGGAGAACAAGTAGCCAAGGTCATGAAACACGTGTTGCGTATACTTGCTTTCCCCGTGCCATTTCTCCCCGGTTACCTTCCAGCGCTTTCGTCAGGACGAAAGAAGAAATCATGTAATCGTATAGCGTGCGACAAATCTTTGCAAGTCCGCTCGTACTGGACAGATTCGAAACTGAGCCACCGAAAACTACCTCCTTCAACGTTTAAACGGCAAGCTATTTATACCTACCAATTAGCGCTGTTGGCGGGCCTCTCAGGAAGGGGGAACTATTGCATTTTCAACATTATAAGCAAGATGGCGCAACGAGCACGCGGCGGCTTTCATCTCTCACGCGTACTTTGGCCCGCGAAAAGGAAGGGAGTGGACGATCTTTCGCGCGCCCTTATCTCGCGGTGAGGAGGAGGGAAGGAAGGTACGTTTTGGCTGGCCTGGGCTTTACCTGAAACGATTCCGTTACAGTTACCGGGCGCACAAAAGTCACTGCAATCATTGCCGTCTTCGTTTGCGAAAAGCGCGCGCTTTTCAGACACAGCGAAGTAACAACTCAGGCGCTTATTCGCGTCCATCTGTACCTGTGAGTACGTTTCGTGCGTCATTTACGCGTGAGAAACGCGGGGCATGTTCCGATCTGCTTGCCATTCTGCGCGTGACCTTTCAATTTGTTGCTATTGCGTTCATCGCTTCGCCTTTGCGGCAAAGCTGTGACTTTTTTGCGGTAGTGAATTCGTGAGGCAACAAGTTCCTTTATTAAATCTTTTTATGACTACTCGGATAAGTGTTGGAGGGACCTTTAAAGAGGGTCATACGTGGTTAATCAGAACTCGCCGAAAAGAGTAATACATTGAGCGTCAGATGTGTTAAGGTGTCTACATGGCAGGACCAATACCTCTTGCAGTGATCTCTTCCAGTGATCGAAGCTCTCTTAAAATGACTCCAAAAATTGTCTACACGTTTGCTCATTTCTTCACGCCGTGTATATACTTGGCTCCTTACCGTATTTTATAGCAGCTGCCTTCCACTAGATGGTTATTTCTTCAGCACGTTAAATGGTTTTCCAAATACCATTTATCCTTAGTGTCAATAGAAAAGGCATACGAGTAGGAATACGATTTCATTAATGTAAGACCCAATTACCTAAATAGTCGAGAAAGGCATCGGCACATCACGCACACATAAATCAGTATCACACAACACTGCAAGGGCCAACACATAAAATAAGGTGGCATCTAAATTTTCAGATCAAAATTCGGAGGATGCTTAAAATTTTCTAACAAGAGTGCGACAGTGAACGCTTACATAGATATTCTATTTACTTGCTTCTGAACTGTGGGCTGACGTCATTTTACATTAACCATTATTACGAGGCCAAGTCAAAAATTATCTACATTTTCGCCGTATCTTTATTGACATTCCGCAGTTTGTCTTCTGTACCAGCATATTTTATAGTTATACGGCAGTGCTAATGCTGTCAAAATTTCACCTTAATTCCTCAATTTTTTTTCTTCTGTAGCTGATATATCATGGCTGCTCCATTACACGTTTGCACTAAAGAGGTACAACGAGCAGTGACCAGTCGCCTGTGGTCTGAGGGTATCAAAAGTTCAGACATTTATTGCAGACTATCCTCGCAATGTGGGAAAGTGCACTCTCACGTAAGACTGCGTTTTCGGGGATCGAGAATATGCACAAACGGAACAAGCAGTTTGCCACAACACCAAAGTTTACTGTCGAAGAAAGTTTTGTTGTTGCACGACAATGCATGGTTTCCACTATTGGCTCGACCAACAAGATAAAATTTGAGTTATTGCAACAACCTCCCTATAGCCCAGTCTTCAGTTTAATGTGATTTTAGCGCACTTAGGTCACTCAAGAATGGTTTGCGTGGTCGATTTAGACGTTAAAAATGATGTGCAAAAGTAGCTTATTGAACAATCGAAAACATTTTATTATGAAAGGTTGCGTAAGCTCGTTGGGCCAAATTAGGTCAATAAAATGTGGAATAAAAAGTGCAGTTACTCTTTTCGGCGAGTTCTGATTAGCCTCGTATGACTCTTCTAAAAAAGGACCCTGCGACTCTTATTCAAGTAGCCATAAAAGGCTTCACTAAGGGAGCTTGTTGCCTCACGAATTCACTACCGCAAAAATGTTTCAAATCCATCCAGTGCGAGCATACCTACAAAGAATTGTCGCACGCTGCCATTGCATGCTCTCTTCTTTCGTCCCGACGAAAGCGCTGGAAGGAATGGCATGGGACCTTTACCACTTCCCGTGACCTTGACCTCATTTTGTCAGTTTTTTCTTTCCTTCGAATTTGTAGCTTTCCAATACAATTCTGCGCACACGCGTTAACAAGTCGCAGCCTCCCGTGGTGATCCCTGTAACAACCGAGCACGTCATGTTCAGATCAGCCAATAGCAGACAACTGGGGTGACGAGTGATTTTTGAGTTTCTTCTGTGATTTGTCAATAGAAGAGAAAGCATTTTTACTAGCCCTTCTATTTCCCCTCATCGCGGTTTTTTTTGCTCACAATGGTGTCGTCTGCGCGTAAAAGTGTCAACATTCAGAAAACTATAGCGACTATAGGTCATCTTAGAAGCAGTACACTGCGCAGACAACACAAAGGTGGCGAAAATGTTAGCACACAGAGTGTTAATGGCTGTGGTCACGGTTTACTTGGAGCCTGCTTCCACCACTACTTGAGCTTCCGCACTTTGATGTCCCTGTCGTTTTACAGCAGCGCGTGTTGAGAACACAGCAGCAGCTGATTTTGGTGGCATAGTTGTCCAGCATCGCCACCGCTGGTGTCCGTAACTACTAGCGCACGAAATGTGAAAAATACCCGGAATCGAGCGGGGTTTGAACAAAGGCCCTTTGCGTTGCAGTCCACCATTTCTTACCAGAGCTACGCCAGTGCATTAAACCGCCTCAAAAAAATATCCCATAGAGGCATTATCTCGGGCAACCTCCGACATGCTCGCTTCCATGACGGGAAAAAATGCGCCTGTGCACTGTGCACGTTGTTACGAAGCCGAGACGCCAACACGGCCCCGAAGGCGCCACTGCTCCGAACTGCGCCGCCAAGGTCACCAGCCGTTTGGTAGCGAGTGTTACTGAGATCGCGACCCCTTCTGCGCAGAGCTGATAGACGAGCGGACGAGACGACGGTGAGTAAAGGCAAGGTTTATGAACAGCATAGAATTAGAGGCGTTACAAATTCGGCACTGGGGCCGACAGTTTATGGACTCGAAGAGCCGAGATGTCTTTTCTCGCACGCATCCGTGGGCTTCTCTCTCTGTTACGAAGCGCACCGCCGACGTGGTTACGATGGGCGCCACGAAACTCGCCACTGTCAAGGCCACTGGCCACGCCGACAGCGAAAGAGGCTCGAAGCAACGAGAGGCTTCTCTGACACATAGGTCTACTGCTGGCGACGCACCGCAGGACTGTTTTTATAGGCACCGGGTGGATGCTTTGAGTCACCAAACGTCCAGCCAGAAGCGCAGCTGCCCGTGATGTCAGAGTCCTTTAATGGGGACCCGCCGCTGCGCGTGGTTGCACCCAAGGACGAGGGATGTTGCCACGCATTGCGCAAGACTCGCCAGACTGGAAGGCACCGATTGCTTCATCGGGCTCGTGGGCTGAGGGAGCTCTCTGTGCGTTGCGTGACAGACCGGCACCGCTGCTTGATGACGTTGCTGAATTGATCGCGTCAGGCGGGCTCGAGCACTGGCTTTGACACAGATTGCCTTTGCAGAGGCATTGACGTTCACGTGGACTACCAGGGGCGACAGCACCCCCGCCGCCAGACAATGCGCCGAAAAGACGAGCTGCTTCAACGTGGCTCGGATGTCAGGCATGCTCGTTCACCAGGTCCCTCCAGGTTTGCCTCCAGGGCCATGGGGAGAATGTAGCTCAAGGTTCAGTTCCTTGAACACATCCATTCCTTGAGGACGGATCCCAGCTCCACTGGCTTGTCACCACAACCTGTCGGCCAGCTTCACTCGACTCTTTTGACGATTTTTGGTCTCAGCACTTGTCGATGGTTTTGCAACTTGTCAAGAACGGTTCGACAACAGGCAACACACGACACTAGCAAGTGCCCTCGGTTACCCAACAGAACACCAGACAAAGTATAGTACAACATATTTACCTAGCTACGTGTCTACCAGAATTTCTTTCCCTCTACATCAAGAGGCACATGTGGGACAGAAGACTCTTACAGTGAGAACTCAAATTTTTACACGTACAACAACGTAATGAAATAGAATACAACACAAAGTTGGCCCCCTGAGATCACTCTGGACGAGAGTGCTCAGCTAAGGCCACGATGAGGACAAAACTTTGCCCCGAATCACCAGCGAGAAACCGAAAGGTGGAGAAGGTACTAACTAAAACGCACGGCTCAATGCGTCTGCATTAGCGTTTCGCTTAATTTTTTTTTTGTAGTGAACGTCAAAGTTGTGCAGTTGGAGTATCATGCTCCACCTCCGTAACCGGCCACTTTAAGGCGACGATACCTATGCGGTACTAAGAGCTGCTCATAATTGCGACCTTGCGCATTTGTGTAGCTCCGATACAGGAGCCCTGCTTTCTCAAAAAGGAAAACATCCTTTTTCTTTTTCCCAAGTTTACGCTTTATATTGGCGCGTTAATCGAGAGGTTCTCACGCTGCTCTCGAATGAGCGTTTCTCGATCAACTTTCGACAGCTCACTCCAACTTTCCGCTACAGGCGAGAGCGTTACACTCCACTCACTCTGAATCAATGACGCCATGTCATCTCCTCCGCAGACAGAGACTGCGCCAGTCGCTTCGGCGACGGACCGCTCGAGTGACTGCTCAAATGACTCACATGGAGAATTTCCTGTCTGAGGTTCTGTCGACGCGCCGTGCGAGGTCACGCAGATCAGCAGCCTTTGCAGGTGATGTTAGACCACACCGAACAAGAGCTAGTTCCTGCGAAAGCTTCCGCGCTTGCGATCGCATGAGGGCCATGTACGCTAAGTTGCAGAAGAACGATTTACCCTGCTCTTTGAGAAGCTGCTCTGAGTTATTAGAGAAAAGATAAGAAAAACGATCGGGAAGCGCGCCAGGCACAGCCGCTTTGGTGCGAAGCTTACCGAACGGGCCTTCAATGACTACCGTAGCGAGTGGTAAGCAAGCACTCTGCTCCTGGGCGACTTGTCTGATCCATGCGCATTCCTGTAAAGCCATTCGGATACACCAACAAAGGATGGTCAACGTCCATGGTCGCCGCTGAGTCTCGAAGTGCTCGACACGTTTTGCGATTCACACTAATTTCTTGGAGATACGGCTCTAACAACAGCATGTTCTTTTCCGATTCTCAGATTGTTGCGAAAGCAAACTTTTGCTTACAGTTTATCGCGATGTGCCCTTGCTTTTTGTAATTGTAGCAGATTAGCGGCTTCTATGATTCAAACGCCCGTGTGGTATCAGTGAGTTGTTTATGAACCTCACTCAATTTCACCGCTTCCGTTTGCCCTTCCCCAGCAGTGTCGTTTGTAAGAAACGAGTCCTTCCTGAAATTACGGTGCGGAGCGGTTTTCCGTTGATCAGGTTTCTTTGAAAAGCCCTCTTTCTTTTCATCTTTTTCAACGCGAACTGCCCTGCTATGCAACTTTCGGCGAGTATGATGCTCCTCAGCTAATTCTGCCGCCTTGTTTAGCTGTACTTCCCCAAGTTTGTCCTGCAACCAGAGCTTGACATCTTCCTCGATGCAGCGGTGAAATTGCTCCAATGCAACGCATTCTGCCACTTTATCGCGATCGTCATAAACACCTTCGCCCTTGAGTCATTCAATTAAATCGGCTCTAAGACGAAACGCGAAGTCAAGGTGTGACTCATTCTCCTTTTTAGCATACCGGAATCTTCGCCTGAAAGCCCCGGGTGACAACTTATAACGTCTCAAGAGCACTTCCTTGACCTCGTCATAGCTCTCAAACGCTTCCCTCGACAAGCACGCAATCGAGTCGGACACTTCGCCGGGAAGAAGAGCTAACAGGTTCTGCTTCCAAAGAGACCGCTCCAAAGCATTTCGCTTACAGACATGTTCAAACTTGCCGAGATACTTCGCCATGTCCTCGCCTACTACGCACGGTGGCAGTTGGTCGCGAATTCTTTGACCGCTGACCTGAACTGTCGCAGAAGCTACGCTAGGCGCCTGCGAATACTGTAGGATTGCCAATTCTATAAGTTTCAACTCAAGGCATTCCTGTCTCTCGGCCTCCTCATGGCGTTCTTGCCTTTCAGCTTCTTCGTGTTCGTGAACTTCTTGCCTTTCAGCCTCCTCGCGGGGTGCTTTGATATCCGCCCAGGCCTCATCAGCTTCCTCAGTCGTCACTCCAGCATCCCTCACGATCTCAAGTATCGCTTGCTTTCGTTTCGCATGACCCAAAATAAGGCCAACATCCTTACAAATTTCGATGAGTTCCTTCACTTTAAGGTTCTGCATCGTTCACACTAGCCTCTTGCTGTTTGCCCCTGTTAAGAATCTACTTGCCATACCCACTATGAGTCTACTAGGAAGACGCGCAAGTCATATTTAAGACTGCCGTGTTTACACCCTCCACATTAACTTTGGTTTCAAAGCGCTTCGACTTCGCTTGAAACGATCAAAGCTCACTCTAATGCTTCACACAGCCCTTCTCTAAACTACTATAACCTGTACTAGAGTAGTCTGGTGAACTGAGGGGAAAACATCAGGCACCCACCACATCGATGTCGCTGACACCGGCCGATCCCGCAGCTGCCAACCACTGTTTCGAAGGCGCGCCGCCGACGAGGTTACGAACGGCGCCACGAAGCTCGTCGCTCACAAGGACACTGGCTGCGCCGACGGCGAAAGCGGCTCGAAGCAACGGAGGCTTCTCTGACACATAGGTCTACTGCTGGCGACGCACAGCAGGGCTGTTTTTATAGGCACCGGGTGAATTCTTTGAATCACCAAACATCCAACCAGGAGTGTCGCTTACCGTTGTGTCAGAATCCTCCAATGGGGACCCGCCGCTGCGCGTGGTTGCACCCAAGGACGAGGGATGTTGCCATGTGTTGCGTAAGAGTCACCAGACTAAAAAGCGCCGATTGCTTCATCGGGCTTGTGGGCTAAGGGAGCTCGCTGTGCGTTACGTGACAGACCGGCGCCGCCGCTTGATGACGTCGTTGAGTTGATCGCGTCAGGCGGGCTCGAGCACTGGCCTTGACACAGATTGCCTTTGCAGAGACATTGACGTTCAGTGTGGACTCCCAGGCGTAACAACGTAAACGTGCTTTCTTGGGCGAACTAAGCTACGTCGAAGGATGTAAAGCTACGTCTTTGTACGCGTCGACATGCATGACATTGACTGAAGGTGTGATTGCAATGTCATTTCTTCGCTTACCATTCGCGTGTATAATATATATAAGAGCAAGAATAAGGAACCTTATCTGCCTGATTTGGACAAACTTATACCTCCGCAACTTAAGATATACCTTTTTCGTGAAGGCCTCTTCGAACTGAACAAGCAGTGAACGGCGCGGACTACTCGGTACACGTCGTTTAAAAAATGAAACGAAATGACTCTAGTAGAAAGCTACATGCCTAAAGTGAAAGAAAGGAACCCACAGGCGACATCTTGTTATGCCTTCCATTGAATATCTGTAGTTGGGTAAGCGTAGTGGCATAAAATGTTCGTGCGCTTTGTCATTCTTGTAATGGAGTTATTTTTCATCCTTTTCATTTCACCGTTAGAACGCTTCAAAAGACCACAGAAATTTACTAGTAATGCTGTAATTTATGCACTGTCCTTTGCTGTTGTCCCATCGTCGAGCGACTTGATTTACAGCCTTTTACTGCACTTTCCGTGCACAGGGCTCAACGTGACCTCGTACAATGGCCTGTACCACGACGCGCGCGTTAACGTGTCCCCTGAGTTCAAGGCACCTCTGTCGAGCCTTGACCTGCACGTGCACATTCAGGACTTCTCCGAGAGCCCAGAGCAGAGCCGGCTGGCGTTGGACGGCTTCCTGCGGGCCCTGACGGGTTTCTGCTTCAACCGGGACGTTTTTGCCGGTGACAGCGTCGACCTGGACACGTTCGTGGTGCTGGCCAGCGTGTTCTGCTTCAGCTCACGCTGGTTCGTCGCGGGCGGGCCGACCCGCTCGACGGGCGACTTCTATCCCGAGAAGGACAGCCGGAGGCCGGGGAGCTTCTGCGAGCGCGTGGAGACGCTGTGCATGACGGGACGTTTCCAGTACGCGCAGTTCGCCGAGAACGATGGCGGCGCCTTTGAAGGCATAGTGCTGGACCTGCCGTACCAAGACCCGCGCCGCTCGCTCGCCATGTTCATCCCGGCGCAGACGTCCAGCCTCGAAGAGCTCGAGAAGCGGCTTACGGCCGCCATGATCCTCACCTGCCTGGCGCGCCTTGGACGTCGGGGCCCGGTTGAGGTCACCATGCCCCGGATGAAGGTCAAGTGCCTCACCGACCTCAAGCACTACCTGCCCTCGATGGGTGTGGTGGACGCGTTCAGCGACTCCGCCGACTTCGTCAACATGGCGCGCATTGTCGGCCTGCGGGTCTCGGCTGCCAAGCACCTCGCCGTGTTCCGTACCGGGCTTAAGGGTCCGGAGAAGTCGGCAGCCCAAGTCGTAGCCAAGGAGACCACTCGCGCTACGAGCGGCACCGGAGTCTTCAAAATCACGGTCGATCGACCGTTCATGTTTCTGGTGCTCGCTCGCAACCCGGACACCGTGCTTATGCTCGGTTCTTTTACGCACGCTTAGTAGCGTACGTGGTATCTTGAGCTCACAACCGTGCCTGTCAAGATACACGTAGCTATATTGGAACGTAACTGTGCAATAAATGCACTCGCTCCTTACCACGGTACCGACTGTTTAGCATTTCGAACGCATTCACGCAAATCGAATATGCATTTGATATGATTTTTTGCGTTGTTTGCTGTTCATTTTTAACCCAAGAGCGCAAATTTCATTTTTCGTCATGCTTTAAGCATGTGTTAGTACAATGTCGAAACACTCTACGAATTAAACGGTCAGTCTTTCATGGTCTTACGAATATAGACTCTGCGAAAGCCTGAAAATACGCTGTAACATTAATGATAATGCGTATAAATAAAAAAATGCACTACGGATGCTCATTCGCGCGGCTTAGTGTGTATCATGTAGAACAAATTCGGTAAAGTAGCTTCGCACTAGTAGTACTAAGCCTGAAGTGCGAAGCTGGGCGGTCTTCTTCTTCTTTATTATTCTTTGTTCCTTTCTTTTTTATTCCGTATCATTTCGTATTTATATACACTGCTTTCTTTCCTATCCCTGCTCCTTGTTCTAGCTTGTTCTATCTGCCTCTCAAGTTCTCGCTCACCGATTTTCTCTCTGTCTTGCTGTGTCAAATGCGGCGCATTCGTTAGCTGACCGCAGGCGCTTTGACCCTTTTCTCTCTAGGCACTTGGGTCTGGACGCTCTTGTGGTGCTCTCCTTAACTGGTAGGTATGTACCGAAACTGGCATAGGAGGACATGAGCGCTTGACGAACGCAACTAAAGGGTTATTGTAACACATGGCCCATACTTGAATGCCATTCAGTGGAAATATTAACGCGATAGCGTTAGGGTGCTCATGAGGTTAAACAATCGCGAGTTGGAACTGCTCACGGCTGTCCTATGCGGGCATGTGAGGTTGCGGGCAGGCTCGGGTTGCCGGTCCCTATGAGGGAGTGAGCAGGGTGCGTGACCCAGTCGCGTGACCCAGGCATACTGCGTGCCAGGCCTGCGCGAAACGCGCAACACGGTCGCGGCAAAAGCATAAAAGAGCGGCCTTTTTATAGCCTCTCTTGAACACACTGTGGAGTAACTACTACAAGCACACATGCATGGTACCCACTACATCATATAAATATTTTTGGTAGTGGGTTCACTATGGGATTATTCATCATTTTTCGAAAAAAAAGTGGGGTACCCGTTACACACTTGTAAGTGATTATGAGCCCTTTGCTGACGCTCTGGCCGAAGATGACGATGAATCACGCCCGAGGCTTTTGTAATGGGTTAGATTGATTGATATGTGGGGTTTAACGTCCCAAAACCACTATATGATTATGAGAGACGCCGTAGTGGAGGGCTCCGGAAATTTCGACCACCTGGGGTTCTTTAACGTGCACCCAAATCTGAGCACACGGGCCTACAACATTTCCGACTCCATCGGAAATGCAGCCGCCGCAGCCGGGATTCGAACCCGCGACCTGCGGGTCAGCAGCCGAGTACCTCAGCCACTAGACCACCGCGGCGGGGCTTGTAATGGGTTAGAGCATTCAACGATCCACTCTTAAGTAAATTGGTACTGTTCGACGTCTCGTTGTTACTTCACTGTTCTCGAACGCTTTATTACACATATTAACGTGATTGCTTACCCGACGCTAAGGCTGCATGAGATAAGTTTTCAACGAAGTTTCAAATGATTTTCTATTTCACACGTTGAATTGAAGAAAAAAAAATATTCTCAATTCGATCTCATTTTCAAAAGCTTTATCATTCAACATCTTCGTTCACCGCAAGCCACGTCAGGGCTGCCCTCGTATCTTTCCACCCCTTGATCACCCCATTAAAGTGCAACCCGTTTCTGCACGCACAAATTTCTTAAGTGAATCCCCCCTTTTCTCGCAATACGTCATTAGAACAAGCTACCATACAACATCGTTTCTTCTCTAAGCCATGAAGATTTCCTAAATTTTAAAGGTTATTTTAACGAACGCTATCAATGTTCTTGTGCATATATTTTCTTGTTATTCTTGGCACACTGTATTTCAATCAACGTGAATTATCTTTTTTATTGTTATCCTTTTCTTGTTCTTTGAGCATTGAAAAAACCCTTTCCTTCAAGTTGTTTTCCCTGTTCTTTCTCTTTTCTCTTTTCTTTAAAATAGTACTTTTCTTTTATCTACGTTGCATCAGTGCTCTCTTCCCGGCTGCGGCGGCTGCATTTTCGATAGAGGCGGAAATGTTGTAGGCCTGTGCACTTAGATTTGGGTGCGCGTTAAAGAACCCCAGGTGGTCTGAATTTCTAGAGCCCTCCACTACGGCGTCTCTCACATTCATATGGTGGTTTTGGGACGTTAAACCCCACATATCAATCTAAAATCAAATCAATCAATCAATCAGTGCTCTGTTATGTAATGGTATGTCTACATATGTATGCATAAGTCTATTAGAGTATGCGTATATATCTATTTGTATCAAACATTTTATTTGTTGCTGAATATGTATGCTGCACTTGTAGCCACTTTATTGCATTATTGCTCCCCTATGCAATGCCTATTCAGGCCCTCAAGGTCATTGAATAAAAAGAAAAAAAAAATTTCAGATCTCTGGTTTGTAGCACAATTTTTACTTAAAGGGTCCGTAAACAACCCAGAGGTCGAAACTCAGCTGTGGTGGAAAAACTGTGCACGAGTGCACGGTGAACACAGAGCCGTGACAATTTTTGGAAACGGTGTAGTAATAGCAGAGTTAGACGCGCTTGATTATCGAAACCGTGATGGCCACACTTCTCACTCTCTCCTCTGCTTCCCTTTGCTGGTATTCTCTCCCATGCTGCTTTGCCCTTTCCCCAAGCGCCCCTCCCAATCTCACGTGGCATACGTCATCGCTGATGCGCTGCTTGAAACACCATCTACTTCCGGTTGCCACTACTCCGGCCGTCGACTCCGTCAGTTGCGTGCTTGTTGGCGATCAGTGGCTGCTGTAATCGTGCCGGTATGGGACCTGCGTTGCGTGCACGCCTTCAAAAAATCGCTAATGCGATGGAGCCTCATGGGGACACGCCCATGCTCGGCATGTGTCACACGCACGTGGGCAACACGACGAACAACAACAAGCAGCGTGGACAGCTGCTTGCAGACTGACCGGATATTGTAGGCTCTTGCTCGACCAGTCACAGCATATTTGGCTGGGCACGTTAGAAACGGGGCACGGTGCATCATGCGAAGGCCTGAAAGGCCCGGAAAGGAGGAGGAATTGTATCTTAGAGTTTGCGGCACGGCTGCGACAAGTAGCACTGCCGCGTGCAGAATCATTGATTGCGACGGCATTCTGCACACGATGCGCGTGTTTTCTTGAAATGCTTGAGAAAATATCGAAGGTGGTTTACAACAACACGCTAACAAAAATGCCAAGATTGCAAACAGTATTCATTTGTTATAAAATATGGTGATGCACATAAAAGTACTAAAAAGCACTAAAAACACATAAAAGTACTCAAAAGTGCTCACGACCAGCTGAGGATGCCCCCAAATCTTGGGTCTGAGATCCATCGCTAGAGACTACCAAAACAAAAACTGCCAGCCTATTCTGTACAATAATGTCTATGTTTTCCTCACACATCCAGGCTTACTGTGAATGCACTTTCTTGTTACCGCACACTTTGTCCCACTCTACGCCAATCACATGAGCTTTTGCAACACACTGCACCACAGATGTCGCGAGTTCCTCCTACACAATGTCATTTTGAAGTACGGAGCTCCATGCCAGCTACTTACGGACAGTGGCCACAATTTTCTATCAAAGGTCATAGCCCACATCCTGCTGTCATATCAACCGATGTACAAGCTCACAATGTAGTACTATCTGCAGACGAATGGTCTCACGGAACGCCTGAATTGAACTATTACAGATATGCTTTTCCTTTGGATCACTCTGACTAGGACCTTGCTTTACTGTACGCCACATTTGTGTAGAATTGTTCGCGCCATGACACTGCCGGTTACTCTCCATTTTTTCTGTTTGGCCAAGAACCAACGATGCTACTAGATTAAGTCATCTAGTCTCTCACAGTACCGACCGATGAATATGCCCACAAAGCTATCACCCGAGCTGCCCACACATGCGAAACTGCCAGTACTTGCCTTCTAACCTCTCAAGAAAACCAACAGCATTTGAATGATTAACGACACTGAGACCTGCACTTTTCGCCCCGTTCTTTGGTCCTCCTGAGGCCTTCGGGTGCATTGTAAAACCCGTTTCCTCGCTACACAAGCCCATATCAAGTGCTTTGTGCAGTTACTCCTGTGACATATGAAATCGCTCCCGTCACCTCATCACCTTCACGTGCCACATAAGTCAGCGTTATCGATCATTTGGCACTCTTGAAGCCCTATTACATTGGTGACACTGACATCTATATGTGCCGAGACGGTGCTTCTGCCACCTGGGATTATTCTACAGGCATACTGCCAACCTCTGGGGCCATGCGCATGTGTGGCCAACGAGGATGGCGAAGGCCTGTCACCACTCGCACTCGGAGCTCAACTGGTCAAGACTGCAACGATGCTTTTAATACATTGTCTACAATCTCACTGAACAGGCGTCTCTTCGTTCATGTAACAATATGTTTAGCATTCGCTATTTGTCTGAGCACTACAGAGAAATAGAGCACCTGCTTTCTCAACTACAGCACAGGGGCACAAAGGCAGCTGCAGATGCATTGGCCCTGCTCTCCTGGATGAGCCAGGTACCATATTTTATAGCATACAGATTGCAATAAACATAACTAATTAGGAGCTAAAGTGGGGCAGTGAATTATATAGGGAATTTTGGTGGGCAAGCTTGCTTCCTAACACTGTTTGCGGTAATGTGACAAAGCTGATTCTTTATGATACCGCATGGGGAATTTTTTTGTCAGTTATTCTTTCGTAGTTGGTAAATTGATTGTGCAGGATATATGCAAGAAAATGCAAAATTTTGAAGAGCAGTGTGGTGTTGCTTAAAAAGTGCTCGTTTAAAAAGTGAATGACACTAGTCCTGAGTAAATGTTTTTAATACCTGAATTCTACAATAGAAAAGAAAGCCTGCAGGCCACACGAACCTGCTTGAATGAAATATCAATGAGTGAGTCAGAGCGATCCCAGCTACGTAGAATTTTGGCAAGCTTCTTAGTCAGACATCAGGAATAAAAGCAATTGTGAGCAAGTCTGAGTATAGTAGACTCTCAGTAAACGGAAATCTGTTAAACGGAACTACTGCTTAAATGGAACTATCGCCTCTGCAATGCTTGGTTTCGTGCTTGTATTCTGCACCCATGTTCATCTCTCAGTAAATGGAACTCCTGTTAAATAGAATAAATCTTCCCAATCCCTTCAGGTTCTGTTTACTGAGAGTCTACCGTATTTTATTTTTCGCTTTATGCTAGCAGTTATGCCAGGTTCTATAGCAACATGAATGACGATGTGTGTGATGCTGTAACACCCTCGAATTCGAATGAGCTAGTTGGTACAATCTTGAATTTAAATTGTCTTTACTGTAGTATTTCATGGGGCAATGACAAGTTATGTGTTAAAGGTGCATTATCTATGCTTTCCTTCTTTTCTCTTTTTTTTTGTGATGACTGAAACAGTAGATGTGAGTAACAATCACAGGAAGCTTACACACACAGGAAAGTAAGGTGCTATTACTGTGGGCACTCAATAAATAACAATAAATAAACCAACAAAATATGAATTCAGTATGATTGTTTTCATTTATGTTTCACTGTACAGATTATAGACTGAAATCACCGATGAAAATGATGAATCGTGGATGACTACTAGCTTTAAAAGAATAAGAGAGTTGCTGCACTGTTAAGCTGATGCACTCTACAAATTTGCTGCAAGGCTGGGCAAAGAGGAGATGGCTTCAGGTGAGGCCTGCATCAATGTCCGCAATGAGCACAGATGCTAGACTTTCTGGTGTTACCTCTTTCAAGAGAAAATCTGAAATAGAAAATGCACATACCGTTAAAGTGCTGTCATATGAATATCGTTTCAGTGTATTGCCTGACAGCTATTCACCACAGCTGCTCAAAGCTTAGCAAGGACAGTAACAGATGAGCAAACAGAATGAGAAATTTGCACAAAAACAACAAATCAAAAAAACAGAGGCTAGTACTACGTCAACAAAATTATCAAAATTATCAATGCTATCCAGCACTAAAGCTTTTCAGCAGTTAATGTTTTAAAAAAAATAAAGAAATAAAAGATCAAAGCCTGCAAATAACAAACTCTGCACATTAATTAGAAGAGTGCTGGGTTACAGGGCTTCGCTAATTCCAATGTTTCCGGCATACCCAAATAATGGATCTCTTTCGGGCTTCCATTCCCTTAGCAGTTAAAGATTTGCTATACCTACATAAATAAAATGCATGAATATTTTGACAGAATCGATGACTTCATATTGATGCTCACATAATGCTCAAAACCACGTTTAGAATTTTGGACATAAAACCATATTTGTCGTCAGCATGGTCAGCAAACTGGGTGCAACCTGGTTAACCTCCCTGCCATTTCTTTGCTTTCTTGTCTCTCTCTTTCATGCAGAACCACAAACGTTGTTCTGAACGGCAGAATTACATCATTGCTTTGCCACCATGCAACTAACCATAGCAGGTTATAACAAGGGTATTAATTAATCTCGATTCAATAGCTCTGCAAGAATATCAATAATGGTGCCACCAACCTAATAGGATTGCCATGTGCGCTACACTCAAACCATGATAATATGAACCCGGACATAATGAATTATCGATTATTATGGAGCAAATTAAAAATAGCCATCTCATAGATACAGTGCTACAAATATATGTTTACAACAAATTTTTGCATCCAGGGAAGTATTTTCGTGGCAGGTGTCACTTCGGTATAATGAGGTTTGAGTGTATAACACAGTCCTAAAAAGAAACATCAAAATACTTACTTAATACTTTATTCTGGCATGTGTACACAACAGTTACATGCCACCGAGATGAGGCAAAAGGGAACAGACGAAACTGTTTCCTGACTAGGCCTACATCCCAGCTCGTAAACAAAAAAAAAGGGAGTGAGACATATACTCGTATAAACAGTTTCATGAACAAAAAAAAACAAAAAAACAAAAACAAGGACAGTGGTGAGGAAAGCGAAAAACATCCAGTACAGCACAATTCATCAGCATCACTGTAGAGAAGTCATGGAATTTCAAGCAATATCGCTATAGAAGTACGAAAACCTTAAAACACCATTACATGTTGATATGTCTATCAGAATAAAGTTGTGTATAGATTTATAGAATGAAGAGGTGCAATAGTATCCATCATAATTCAGGATTCAAGTGGAGCTAACAATGTGCGTAGCTTAACAATTGAAATGCAGTGAAGTACAACTTGGTGAACAAAAGTATGCATCGCAAGTGGCAAAACATATTGCATCAAGCACTTCATCCTGGATCGAAGAGTAATCTTACTTTCTTTTTAAAATGATGTACAGATCTGCTTATCTGTGATAATTCTACTACAGAAGGAAAACTGTTACATGTATCTACTATTTGATGGTCAAGTGTTTGGGTACCATAATTTGTTCTAGATCGTGCTGAAAGAAGTGACGTCCTTCGTAACTTATTTTCAAAAGGTAGCACTATTCGTAATTGAGATTTTACAAGCTTGGCAAACTATTCTTTTCCCAACTAGAACTGGAGCAACCATGACGACGTGGTCAATGACAAAAATTAACTGTCACTGTGCGAACACTATTTTGCGGGACGAAATCATCAGAAGCCACAGTGAAATTGAGGTGCTCACCGCTGACTAGCTGGTGCGCAGGCTTAGCGCCTCCGTGTGAGAGCAGCTCGCGACGGTATTGCTCGCCTGCCGTCCGACAAAAGGGGTCCTCACGAAACAGTTCGTGCCACGTCCATGCAGCAACAGCACGAGACATGAGGTAAGCGTAGTACTTGGCCCCGTATCCCACCAGGTGGCCAAACCGCAGTTGCCACGCCTAAAAACAAGCCAAACAAAAAGCAAGAGCTAAGTGAACAAATGTTTTACATATCTATTCCTACTACGCGATAAATGTTAAAGATTTTCAGGAATACAGAGAAGGAAAGATCAGAAACAAGACATGAGAGAAGCCATTTTAGACCAAGCCAACCGTTGACCTAGGTGTGCACTTCTCAGTTCTAACAAATGTTTGTGTTTTACAAAATAACCCATGGGTGGGAAAGTTAGTTAACTTTCATAAAATTAATTGGACAGTGCTACAGAGCAAAGATGCAAAAAATGAGTAATTTGACAGGACATCTCATGTTAAATTCAAGTCTCAAGTTCGGACATTTAAGAAAAACTGGTAGAAGCTTGATTGTTTTGTTGAATCCCTAAAGCAAAAAAAAAAAATCGGGTACATACAGTTGAACCTCTTTATAAAAGACATGCGCCTAACAGCCATTCTTGTCTTCTGTATAAGGTGTCCCTTATAAGAAGGGTAGCACATATGTATTTCCTTATCAACCCCTATTTCAATGTACGTACACTTGGGTCTCTTATACAAATGTCTGTTACATCAGTGTCGCCTGTTAAGGGGCCCGGCTGTAGTTCATCATTCACAGCGTACAAAAATATATATTTAAGAGTGGTCATAATAAATATGAACCAAAGTACTGAGTACCTGTTAGCTGCCAATCTACCAAAGGAAGACACTTATTGACACTGTAGCCTTTTTGTTTAAGACGGATCCATTTCGCACTACACGCTTACATTGTAGTTGCCAAGCCTGTCCACAATATATGCTTAGGCCATTTCTCTTGCAATTTACTTTCTCTAAACTTTTGGGACAAGTTGTGTCCAAGATGTGCAGAGAAATCTTTGTGCAATTAGTACTTTGGTTCTGTTTCTGACACACACCCAGCACCAAATGTTAAGAAAGTAGTCGGAAACTAGCCACTCTGCTGTAGTAATTGTTCACCATGAATTTCAACAATGCAGTAATGACGCTAAGTCACATATACACATAGGAGCTCTAGCTTTGCACTTTATGCACAGGTCGCCTCGTCAAGAACTGCATTCTTCCTGAGATGACGGAGACGCTTTTTTTCTCACAAAGTAGACCTCTGTGCTCACTGGGTAAAACAAAACCACGGAAAGAACTCGGGCACCGCTCAATACAACTTGTGACGGCCATGTCCTGCCTGAAACCAAGCCGAAACACAGATTTTTCAACAGTCAGTGACTAATTTTCCTGCTTGCAAATTTATATTTTAACAATGACATTGCGTAGCTCCAACCTCCAAGATTAACTGTGGGCCAACCAGCAAGCCCGAGAGGTGGCTAGGAGACAGGGTCTCTGGTCCTCCTCGGGGGAGACCTAGGCCCAGACCATGAATTTGCCGGTGTTAGTATTAATAAAGGTGTTACCACCACCCTAATGACACTGTGGTACTGTTACCTTCACCTGCGAATTATTAGAAAACATCGGCCAACATTTACAACACCGTAACATGTCTACTCGATTTCTCAAACATGATATTTGCACACCTTCTCAGCTAAATGGTAGTCATCAGGCTAGTGCCATTCGAGCTTCGGACAACGCTCATGCTTTCACTAACGAGATGATTTCCCCCAATGGCCATTCCAAATATATTTGCATTGATGGCAACAACAGCTGCACTGCTTAGACTTAACATTCAACACAGGCATGGTGATCATAGGCAAATCATTGCAGGAAGTTCAGCACTGGTCAGTGATCTGGCTAGAGCTTCTGTGAACTGGCAAGATAGATCAAAAGGAGCAGCCACTTTTTGAAAATGCCAGAAAATTAGCATGATTATGATTAGTTGACATGCATGATACAAGGTACACATTAGGTGGAGCCCAGCATAAAACGCTTTTGCATTAAAATCTACACATAGTTATGTTGTTCTCACATAACATACCTTCTTCCCCTGTTCCGTCCCGCCCTGCTTAGCTTCCAGCTTTCTCAACGGGACAAGAGAAGAAAGAAAGCAATTGCAGCGTTCAACAAATCTTTGTACCACTGCACATACTGGACGAATTAAAAAAAATTTTGCAGCTGTCAATTTATGAGGCAATCAGCTTCTTTAGTGCATACATTCTATGGTTACTTGGAAAAGTGCAGCAGGGCCCTTTTAAACAGACATCTGTTGTGTGCAAGTACACGTATCAAATGTGCCATATAGCCTGCATGCCTTAATGTCAGCTTATAAAGGGGCCCTGAAATATTTTTTGGAGTGAATATGGAAACAACTCACTGAAAAAGCGTATTACTTCACAAATAGAAAGCCACAAAAAATTTCAAGAATTTGTCCAGTATGAGCAGAGTTGGAAAGATTTGCCACAAGCTGCAATGACATTTTCTCTTCTCTCGTCCCGACGAAAGCACTGGAAGCTAAGTTGGTAGGGACAGGAGGGGAAAACAAAAATGTCACTCGCGCCTCCCGACTTTGAGCCTTTTTTCTTCTTTTTTTTTTTCAAATACACGGCTTTTTGAGTGCGATCATGCACGCACACGTGAACAAGAGACAGCCTCTTGCAGCGACCTCTGTAACAACTGAGTGGGCCATGTTCAAATCAGCCAATGGCCGCTAGGTGGGCTCACTGGGCTTATTTTTCGTGATTTGTCGGGAGAAGAGAAAGCTATTTTTAGCTGACTTTGATAATTTATTCTGAATGCCAGGCCACGGGTTGCGCTGCAATATTTCGCTCGCGTGTGTATCGTGTTTAGGCGCGCCTGAGCGAGCGCGCGTGCGCAGGCAGTCTACTGCGCACGCTATCTGTTTCCTTCTCTCCGCCTTGCACTGTATACAACGAGCGCACAATAAACTAAGGGGATTCTTCGCTGGGAGACGGCTGGCATCGGTTCTTGATAAGTACGAAACAGCGTGTTGTCCGGAGCCTCTACAACCAATCGGCGGCGTTTTCTGACAATGCTAAAAAAATGTTGCAGGGCCCCTTTAAGAGAGCTGCGGATCGAAAATCGCAGCTTTCTTCCAAAGTCATACTTTTGGTTTTATTTGCTTTGACAAGTACAGTTTCTCTACTTTCACGACAGGAAACAAACTGAAGACTAGAATCAAATTTGAAGTAGGTTAAAATCGCTTTCAAGGAGCTCAAGGTGGTTACTAAAAACTAAAAGGAACTCATTTTCTAAAGTCCCCTGAAAATTGTCGCCTGGCAACTTACCATTGCATTTCGCATGAGGAGTTCACTAAAGCCACATGGTCAACTTAATCACGACTGCCAAGATATCATGATGAAAGAAATCATTAAAAAAAAAAACACATCTTTCCCACATAGATGACCCACTTATACCTTTAAAATGAGTCTTTCTCATGATCCATTTTAGGGACACTTCATGAGTTCAGAAATCATAATTTTGGTATTTCTGATAGCCCGATTGGAATGAAATTCTGCCCACATATTCCTTAACATGCAAAGGGTGCAAGTATCTTTTTTATAACTTCACATGATCTGTATATTTATCTCAAATCTAAAATGAAGAATTAGCGATGGCTGAGAATTGTAAGAATTTTAACATTACGACTTTTCTTGTCCAATAAAGTGTCTCATATGCACTTTCTTGATAGTTATTTGCATTCTACAGTTAATGCAGAGCAATATGGGGCATTATCGACTGAGAGCAATAAATGTTTAGTGCATAAAAAGTTTGTCCAAAGCCGACTATACCTTACACATTGTCAAGGCATAAATCTAAAGCTTGTAGCTAACTATAAAACTAATTACATATTTGAAAGTAGCATAAAAACATATATATCTATAGCAAAAATTTCTAGCCATGGGCTACAGATTAACGCAACTTTTTTTTCCCAATCGCATCTCCCCTTGAATGACACTGATGACCAAAGACCAGATTATAGGCACATGCATATTTTGCTCCTTGCGTTCCTATTGTGTTACTTTAATATACGAGCATGAATGACATGTCAAGAATAGCCTTTATAGCATTTTTATGGTGCCTATAAATGCCTATTTTTGCCATTTGTGCCCAAATTCCCGTAAGTGCTTATAAATGCTTATTTTTAAAATTGATGCCTATATGAACACTATTTAACCTTAAATTTTTCTTTCTAGTATAGTTGGATACCGGTGCTGATGTCGCCAGGCGAAATTGAGCTCTCAGAATTCTATGGGGTGCAACCTTTACCCCATCTTTGAAAATCTTTCAAGCACTGTCAAGGCTACAAGGCCCCTTCACCAATAGGAAGGCGGATTAGCCTCTACACATATAGGCCTATCCATCCGCATCACATTGTCTGCTCGCCATCTCCACAGCGCCTGCTTGCACGTGCAGCAAACCGGAGGTGTTTCCGTGCAGCCGCAGGATGAAGAAGGGCGAATGCAAACCGTGAAGTGTCATCAACGAAAAATAGAGTGTAGGCAAAAGAAATCTAACGTCCACGTGGTTTTCGTTTTGCTTGTCGCTTACTTATTAAGGGGCCCTTCAACAAGTCACATGAGAATTTTATTTACATGTTGGAAGTTGTTGCATGCACAACGAAAAGCTCTGTACCACAAAAAATTTTTCTTTGGTTCATTACGAGCCACAAAAGCATGATGCGAGGAGATAATCTAGAAGCCTTTTCCACTCGTCTCGTGTAGACTTTGCAAGCCAAACTCCTTCCCTGCTCCTGGAGCCAGAATATCATGCGAAAAGACGCATCAACACATTATGCGGCTGCAAAGTTACATTCACATGACCTGCCCAAGCCACATTCGCATGAAAAGCTTAAGTGAACGCAAGCGGTGTTGTGTCACTTCGGCCTTCTCTGTATTTTACAGCCTGTTTCTGTGAAATGGATCCCTTTAAACACGCATGTTTGGAGATGCTCGCACAGATAATATATCCTTACCACGATACACAGCGTCACACTGCTGGAACTGCTATAAGGGATGATGCACAAAAAATACTGGAAGCACTGTGGGCCTGGCAACGGCACGTCGGCGAGAACACTGACGCAAATTAAATGAAGGCAGCTTACTTTTGCACCTAGCTCAATTCAAAGTTCAAAAAAAAAAGTGAAAAGATTTCGTTTGTATGTTTTAATATTTCTATCAACCATCATACTTCAAGTAATAGATTGCACAAATTACACACACTGCTTCAAATAATTCTCTTATTGTCACATACTACTTTGACGTACGCAGGACAATTCCTTCTAGGGGTGCGCAACCGCATGATGAAGAGCAAGTGGCATTCAGTCAGACATTCAACTTTTTCTGAAGTACGTAGCGTTGTAGATCTTGAAAAATGAGATTGAGAGTGCCCAGTGCAAACATTTCTCTTGCCTGTTCTAAATGCTCAAAACTGGCGAGGGATGCCGTATGGTGTTCAGAGACGGAGAAGAAACTGATTGAGTGCGATTAGACCCCATTCATCCCTAAATGATTCTTCTAGCTTATTAGTGATCTGGCTATATGCTCCTGGGCTGCCTTTTTCAGCCATGCTGAAAAGAAAGAGACTCAGAAGCGTGTTCATTTGATGGTGAACCCTTAACTCACCACGCAAGACAATAAAAGGAGAGATCATGTTCTGCAAACCCTGCGGGAAAATAATTGTGCAGAGAAGAAGAAGAATATGTGCCGCAGTGGGTCACGCCTTTAGGAAGAGGAGCCGAGCGCGAGCTGTTGCCCCGAGCGTTGTGTATCCTGCGTCGGTTCCTGCCGCCCGGTTCCCGCATCAATAGACCTGCTGTGCAAGCACTACTTGTGCCAATAAACCCCGTTTCAGAGTGCTGGAGGTGCTGGGTAACTCAACCTGGAACTCCGCAACCGGAAACTACCTGCCATCCCAGACATGGCTGAAGAAACCATCCAGCAAGGTACGACCCAGCCTCCGATGGTCATCGTTCCCACTGCGCTACGCGTACGCGATCCACCTTTTTTCGACGGTACTGATGAGCAAGACGTCGAAGATTGGCTGTCGACATTTGAAAAGGTAGGCGCAAGCAACAAGTGGGACGACCCTTCGAAGCTGCAATATGTACCCTTCTACCTGAAAGAGGTGGCTAGTCTCTGGTTTAACAGCCACCAGTCGGAATTTGCCACTTGGGGTGCCTTTAAGCTACGCATTGCCGATGTGTTCGGTCGCCCCGAGGTACGCAAGCTCCGTGCCGAACAGCGCCTACGGGGACGCGCACAGCTTCAAGGAGAAGGCTTCACGAGCTACATCGAGGATGTGCTCAGTGGCGTAACTAGGGGGGGGCAAGGGGGTACAAGTGCCCCGGGCGCCACTAGGGAGGGGGCGCCAAGCCGAGTCCTCGGGTTGGCGCCCCCTGGAAAGGTTGTCAATGTTTTTTTCCGTAAAACCGCCTGGAAGGGGGGAGGGGCGAGGTTGTAATGTACGACTGGAAGTGGGGATGGTGGTGAAGGAAAGGGTTGCCGCAATGGCTTTTGCATCGGGAAAAGGATCCTCTATTTTCATTTTGCTGCGCTACCTCCGTGCCTTCCCATGACCCTCGGCTAAGCTTTGTTTTGTGCTCCGCAGCACTGGGTTAGATGAGTTTCAGCGAACCCCACCAGCCTCCCAAACCACTTACTGAAAGCTTCCCTGAAACCAACCACGTACGTAAACAAAATAAAATAAAAAAGTTCGAATGCACCTTTTTTGAGTAAGAACAGAAAACTCCAACGAAATAGCCGATCGTCCAACGACTAATCGTCCACGCAGCGGCGGAAGGAAGGGCGAATATAATCCGTGACCTCGGCACCAAAGGCTAAACAAAGGCGTTTATTCGCAGAGTTCTCTGGAGGAAAGACGGAGAAAGCGTGACATGACGGCGACGTTTGTTGATTCCCTGCATCGCGGGCGCCAGCAAAGCAATAGAAGGGCGGGGGTCAACGTTTCCCACATGCCATCCACCGCCATGGGCAGGTTCATCCTTTGGCCCAAAGAACACGCACCTGCGAAAAAAGCGCAGAGCGTAGTGTACCCGACAGCATGTGCCGACTGCCCCGCTTCGTACGTTGGAGAAACCAAGAACTTCCCTGAAAGAATGCGGCCGCACAAGGATGACCTCCATCAATGGAACAGCGAACGGAGCGAAACGGCAGAACACTCCGACCAGTTTAACCCCCATACCAGACCCGAGGGCGCGGTGTCTAGCTGGTTGCTTTGTTTTGTACTCACCCTGCATTCCTTGGGATGCACAAATAGCGCGAAAGCTTAGGTACGAGAAACTTGGGCCTGGGAAGCGCCCGTGCCGTCAAGATTTTTGCAGTGTGGACTGGAAGAGAACAATGACGGGTAAGGGACTTCCGGAAGTTTGAATAAAAAAAGAAAAATACTATACAAAAACGCGGGCGTAGCTCATCGAAATCAGAACTGGTGGCCCTTGGCCTCCGAAATGGCCCGCCGCGCGCCAGTAGGCAATCGCGGAAGCCTACATTAGCGCTTTTAATGGGGGGGGGGGGGGGGATTTTGCACGTTTGTAACACCAGATGTTCCTTGGTCCACACCTGTCGTCCCGTGTTGGCCACCAAAAATCATGGCGCGTGCCTCACCGACGCCAGCGTGCATGGGCAGACTATCTACGCGGAAAAGGCCCATTCTAACAGCGTGCTTCTTCTAGCAAAGTAGATGCGCAAATTGTGTAGTAGTAGTAAATTAATCAGCCTTGCTCGCTCAGGAGCGTGAAGGCCGCCCACAACGCTACATATAAAATTTTTGAAAATATTTTTTTTTTACTTTTTGACCTTCGCACAAATAGTTTTCACCACCATGAGGAACTCAATAACCAGAAACGCAGCTGCCGTTGCATAGAGAAAGAAGCAAAATTTGTTTTCAAGACAGAGTTGATGGGTCTTATCAACTTTGTAGCAACTGTTATGTAGCAACTATCATAAAATGTCGCATAGTGAGACATTTTGCGAAAGTACTTTGCTTCATTTTACAAGTTTCATAGAATGTTACTTTATTGTTATTCAGTAAATTTCTACATACACGAAATTCATGCTCGAAATTTCTTCTTTGTAACGGTAATATTTGTCTGTTACATCTTCATGAACTTTCGAGAACGACGAGTTGTGAAACTAGTCCCTCCGTGTTGAATATGTTCTATATTTTTTGCCTCCTAAAGTTATATAGGCGCTTAAAAAGAAAACAAGGTTCCTTTTCGGGCTGCTTGGTGAGATGGGCATAAAATATAAAATATTCAATCAAATCGAAAATACTAATTTTCAGATCCGTGTCGATCTCTCATGGAATCACCCGTCTACGATAACAATGGTTAGGAGACAAACTGCGGACATGTCTGCCGTGTAGCTAGCATACCTGTAACCGTGGTTAGCCGTAGTGCTCGTGTGACAGAGGTATTAGTGGGCTTTAGTTGAAACTGGGGTATGCCAATCAAAGTACCAAGTAAAAAAACTTTTTTGCGCTACAAGAAAAATTCGAAGTTTTGCATCTCGCATTCTCTTTAAGGCCCTTCTTCCTGCCATGTACTCGCACCTAATGTTGGATCGCGAGTCTGCGAAATTCCGCTGAGGCAGACTGTCGATCGGCAGCGCACCTGTAGGCCGGTTGAAGTTACCGGCTGTCTCCTCGATGGGCCAGGATTCCACAAAAAGCTGCTTATAGTAATCGACCTCTAAGTAGACCACGCGGGAATTGTCAAATTCGATGCGGTTGTCGTTCACCACGCTGTGCTCAGGCAGCTCAGCGAGTGTATTCCTTTTTCACTGAAACTTGCACATGTCGTTTTTATGTTGCCTCAGACTCTCGGGGAAGTTCCCCAGCTGCATCGCCCGCGAAGGGAGCGTAACTATGAGCACGTGCATACCTGCGAAGTTCAAGTATTCTGAAAAAGGTGGGGGGGAGGGATTGCGCCGATTTATCTCCCCCCCCTCTTTTTGCGCCCAAAAGAAAACTGCGGGATCAATTAAATGCAATCTTGCTTTCGTGGCGAGATGTCGCTTTAAGGTATAAAGTCTGCAACCCCCTCCATCGCGGCAATAGCTAAAGCCGCGGCGAAGCAGCGGCCATTTGCACGTGTGGTGAAGTATATGATGCCGCTTTCTAACTCGCCGAGAGCAATCACATGAATGTGTGATTAGAAAGAAAAGGAAAAGGCACGTAATTTCTGCAGCCCTATAGGGAGCACGGCGCAGTGCCCTTCGTGACGACACCGCTTCAACACCGACAGAGTAAGGGCGCGAGAAATTGACCATTTGCAGAAATCTGCAAGGCGGCTTTCCTGCAAGGTTGTTTTCTAACCAAAAAGGAAAAAAAAAGAAAACTATCGTGCCCAGTCTGCTTTTCTCGCCCACTGTGCTTTTACCACTCCTATTCTAGTGAAGGCACGCGAGTGCGACAAAACGACTTTTTCCCCCAACAATTACTGTGTGGTTGTCCCACCTCTAACGAACCCTCACATCGCATGGAGGGCGAGGCACCTGTCGTTCGTAAAGAAGGGAGTGGGGGAAGGCAAAAGCACAATGAGTGAGAAAAGCAGTTTGCGAACGAGACCTTTTGGTTGGAAAACAACTTTGCAGGAAAGCCAGCTTGCTGATTTCCGCAAATGGTCAATTGTGTCTGCTTTTGTTTTGATGAATACCGGAGAGTTCATAAGTGAGAGTGGATCACGTGATTGTGAACAAACATTTGGTTATCGTTGATGCAGCCAATCAGTTGCCCTGTGTGTGTTACTTAGTAGGCCCTCTCACAGGAGTGCCGCCATAGTCCTCTTTTCGCTTCCGTGCAACAGCCCAGGAAGGAGGGATTCCTATTGGTACATGCCCTTGGAGGCGTGGTCTTGGTGTTATAAAACTACAATGTTAGGGGTTATGGGTCGATCCAGAGAAGCGAGAAACGAGGGTCAGTCAACCGAACGAGAGTGGTCAATGAGACGTACATTCGCGAGTTAAATTGTTTAGCTACCCCAGAAGCTCCACAGGCATTGAATATTGAGTCTCCGGACCGAACAAGATATCCTAGAGGCAGGCCACAACCAGTCGCTACATGACTCCATTCCTGCAAACCCCGAGTTGAAATCCCAGCTCACTTCTCCAGAGTTTGTCACCACGACGAGGGACGTCTTCGCAATAGAACTTCTGCCTAGGTGTGAGTATTTTTTACCTATGTTATTCTTTTGCACATGGATTATTACCACTACGTTGACACAAACTGCTGAGAGTATAAAGGTGTTATTCTCGGGAAAATATACAGGTTGTCCCAACTATCATAAAACCCGATTAAAAAAATGAGTAACTCCGTTACGCGAAGCAAACCTAGTGTACATTGTTCCTAGTAATTTGGAGCAACCACTTATAATTCATTCATGCATGAGAATAAATTAATGAGTAATCAAAGTATTTATAATTCCGCAAGTACTCACCTGATTATATTCATTGGAGGGCATGTTTAGTTCAATTACTGTACAGCTTGAAGCTTAGAATATACTTACACATTTAGTTTCTCATATATGTATGCATAAAGTGTTATATATGTAGCCATTGATGAGGCTATTCATGTACGATAGTTTGTATGTATGTTCCCCTATGGAACGCCGGTGTCTCCACTACTATTGCTCTTTTTTATTGTAAATGTGCTTGCAATGATTCGTATGCTATAAACACATTTTCAAATTAATTTTTTAATTTTTTTTTGTAGAAGCCATCGCCTAGTTCTTCGTAATGTTATGTTCTTGCATTTCTTATTCCAATGCAGTTGCGTTGTGTGACGAATGTACTGTGTGGTGCTAGAGGCCTAGTAAGGTGACTTATAACGTCGCCTTTAGTATCCTGCGCCACGACAATCATCTACTGTCAAACAAACGAATAAATAAATAAAGTAATTGAATGTTGAAATTACATCTAACTGCGCTATTTTCAACAACGTATTGCATCCACATTTTTTTTTTCCTGTTGATAAAGAAAGCCCACCAAATATGAAAAGTGACGCGTAACCAGACTGCTGCGTACATCAGGAAGCAGTACCCTCAAACAGGCTCAATGGGAGGTAGCCAGCGTCAAGAAATAGATGCAGAAAGAAAAAAAAAATGTGCATGGCCCTTTGTGCCAATCCCCGGTCAAAGAAACACGCCGCTTTGAACTTACAGAGTCAGGCCGTAATCAGAACAGTGCTCCGGTCGCGTTATCAGTGGAACGGTTGACCGCTAGATATGAATAATTATAGTGACATACAGTTGAGCGAAAGGAATTCCTGCAAACTTGCAACGCATGTTGGCGCGCCCTGAACACCCTTGTCAAAATGCGGAACGCTGCTGTTTTCAGCGGACAAGAGGCAAAGCGGTTGCTTGCTGCTCTTTTTTTTCTTCCTCAGGGGGGAAGAAAAAATTTTTTTCAGCCAAGCAAAGCCATGGACCGGGTGACAAAAACAAAAAGAAAAGAGAGCGGAGCTGAAGGACGCAAGAGGAGAAGGCTACAGGCGCAGGAAGCTGAGAAGTCAAAAAAGTTTTTCGCGCCATTTTTTGAAAAACCTGGGGCAAGTACTTCATCATGTCCTTTGGAAGTAGCTCCATCTCCTGCCACTTCATTAATGTCCGTACAACTTGACGAAGGAGTCGTTCACGAAACTTCTAAACACAGTATGCTATGCGCAGACAATCCCGGGGATATTGCAGTAGAGGAGGAGGACAACGGAACCGACATTGGACTTCGGCTGGTTGAGCCTGTTGCTCTGAAGCTAAGCAAACTGGATTCCACGAAGCACCCTCAACCTATCATCTCAGAACTCGTTCAGAAGCATGACCTAGGTCTCTTAAAATTTGACACTGGTACTGGAAAAGCCGTTGTGTCTGACGCTGTACGAACGGAAATTGTTAAACTCGGGGCCATGTATTTCCAAAATCGGGAAGGACCTTTCTTGCCAACAAACAACCGATCAATGACTAAGAGTTGGTTTAAGAAGAAATTAGGTGATGGTCGTGGTGAAGAAGTCACCCGTTCGTGGCTGGCCTACTCTCCTGCCAAAAAGGCAGCATTTTGCATTTGTTGCCTCCTTTTTTCCCGCTCAGATCACCTATCATCTTTGGAACAAGAGGGGGGATTCACCAAATGGAAGGCACCCGAGAAGATCACCCTTCACGAGAATGCAAAGAATCACCGAATGTGTTTCTCACAGTGGAAAGAAATGGAAAGAAATTTGATGCATACTACGGGAATAATTGACGCTGACCTTCAGTCACAGATGGAGAAAGAAAAGCACAAGTGGCGTGAAATTTTGACGAGAGTCCTCCACTGCATAAAATTTCTTGCTACACAGAACTTGGCATTACGAGGGCATCGAGAGAGTTTTCAAACCAGCCGCGAGAACAATGTCGGAAATTTTCTTGGTCTTTTGAAGTTAATTGCCGTTTTTGACCCCGTTATGAAGCAACACCTCACATACGTTGAAAGTCATCCAGGGTCCACTTCGTACCTATCGCCTTCTGTACAGAATGAATTCATTCACATGATGGCTGTCACAGTTCGCGAGTCCTTGCTGCGAAAAATCCGTAAAGCCAAATATTATGGCATTATGTTTGACACCACTCCCGACCAGGCACACCGTGAGCAAATGTCAGAAGTTGTGCGATATGTGGAAGTTGACTTTGATAAAAAATCTGTTTATGTTCAGGAGTCCTTCCTCGGCTTTATCCATGTAAAGAACAAAGACGCCGAGAGCTTCGTTGACGTGATACTTGGCAAGCTGGAAGAGGACAGAATGAACTTACAGGACTGTCGGTCACAATGCTACGACAACGCTGCCGTGATGGCTGGACAAAAAAGTGGTGTCAGTCAAAGAATCGCGGAAAAAAACAAACTGGCAATCTTTGTAAACTGCGACAACCACTCACTGAACTTGGTTGGTGTACATGCTGCTAAGGAAGAAGCCATGATGATGACTTTTTTTGGGACCATCGAAGCACTTTACGTGTTTTTTTCTCGCTCAACGTACCGTTGGGAGAAATTAAAAAATGCAGTGCCTGTTGTTGTGAAATCAGAGTCTGAGACCAGATGGAGTGCAAGGGTCGAAGCAGTGAAGCCGGTCGGTAGATACCTTGAGAAGATACTTGAAGTTGTTCAGGAAATGTCAAATAATGACCAAGAAACGAGCGAGACGAAAAGTGATGCTGCACTACTGCAGAAGCGGATATTAAGTTATGATTTTTTGATTTTGCTGGGCTTTTGGAACAAGGTACTTGTTCGCATAGACCGTGTTCAAAAAAGACTGCAAGATCCTAAAATGAACTTTCACGATGCTGCCTTAGACATGAAAGCTCTCAGAGATCACTTTCATGAAGAAAGGGAAACTCTGGTAAGTGAGTCACTTGGTGAAGGGCTTCGTCTCTGTGAGACGTATGATGTCGACGTTGAAAGGCGTGCACGACGAAAAAAACAGATGCCTGGTGAAAAGTCGAAAGGAGAGGCGTTGACGGCTAAACAGGAAACAGAAAGGGTTATGAAATGCACACTCGATCGTCTTCATTCGGAAATCGACCAGAGGTTTACTCGCCTGCAGGACACCGACCTCAAGTTTGGCTTTCTGCTCGACATCAACAAGCTGTGCTACAGCGAAGACAAAAACGAACTAAAAACAAATTGCAACACATTTGGCAATTTCTACAGTTCCGACGTTAACGCGCAAGACCTCTATGAAGAGATTTTAGATTGTAGGCTGCTGCTTTCACGGCGTATTGACCAGACAGTATCAAGACCGGAGGAACTTCTTAAATTTATTGTGGAGTATGGTGATGATGGCGTATTCCCCAACCTTCGCGTCGCCCTTCAGATGATGTTAACCATTGGAGTTTCCATCGCTGGCTGTGAGAGGTCCTTCAGCAAGCTGAAGCTAATACTCTCCTATTTGCGTGCCACAATGGGCCAAGACAGACTTACTGACCTTGCGCTACTGAGTGTGGAAAGAGAAGAAACTGAAAAAACGAACTTTGACGTCATTATAGAACAGTTTGCTTCATCGAAAGCAAGGAAAGTGCAGCTCTAGTTTTTACGGAGTGTTCCAGTGTATAGTGCATTTTATATTTGTCTTAATATCCAAATGATGTAAATAAAGTGTTTTAAATAAAAAAACGGGTTTTTCTTGACAACAATTATTCACGATCAGCGTTACAGCACTGACGTCATAAAAGGCAACAATATGCGATAACAGGGAGACAACAGGGTTTGCCGGAACGAGTTTTTTAACGCATCATTAGCACTGATGAAAAAATGCAGGCATCATATGCAGATTTGGCGTACGCAATAATTAATTTTGAATGATACATTTCACGGTAATGTAGCGAGAAATGGTATGGACTATTTACATATGCCTAGTTCGTGATTCTATTTTCTGTGCTTATATGGATTTCATGAATTTCGCATATTTTAAGTAAAGCGAGATGACAAGAAGTGACCACCAAGGTCCATTTTTTGTTAAACTTTTTTTGCTACCATTGTGGACTTCTGGTGTGTTGTGTGATGCATGGACGTACAAGGCGGCTATAGTACACTGTAGTACAACAGCAAGAATAATAATAATAATAATAATAATAATAATAATAATAATAATAATAATAATAACAAACATTATCACGGGCATAATGAGGGGCGCGGAAATATATTTGCCCTGGGCGCCGTCCTATCTAGTTACGCCACTGGATGTGCTCGACTTGTGCAAGCGCCTTGACCCTTCAATGATTGAGGCAGACAAGATCAAACATATTTTGAAGGGGATAGACGACGCCTTCCAGATGCTGCTGGCCAAGGGCCCACGTACCGTGTCCGAACTCGCCACTCTTTGCCAGAGCTTCGAGGAGTTGCGCAAACAAAGAGTCACGACACGGCGTCCAGCGGCTACCGATGAAACTCTCGCGGCATTGAGCCTGGGTGGAGACCACAGCGCAATAATGTCCGAAATCAAACGATATGTGCGTGAGGAGGTGGCCCGACAACTTTCGTGCCTGTCGTATCTACCGGCAACGGAACCCTCTTCCGAGCGTCTCGCGCCCGCCATCAGGCAGGTAATACAGGCGCAGGTCTCTGAGGCATTGCCGTCCGTCTCTCAGACAGCACCCGTCACCGCGCCATTGACTTATGCTGCTGTTGCTGCTACTCCACCACGACCTCCGCTTGGGCCGACTCCCCAGCCTGTACGAGTATCAACGACGCCATTTCCAGCAACACAACAGCGCTATAACGGAAACCCTTGGCGCACAGTTGACAATCGCCCGATCTGTTACGCATGCGGATATCCAGGTCACGTGGCGCGCTTCTGTCGCCGGCGCTTCGCAACGGGTCCGGCTGCACCTCCGAGGTACCCTGACTACTCTTTACCGGCCCCGTACAACGCGCAACGAGAACTGCCACGTCAATGCGACCGACAATCAGTGGAACGCGACCCGTCACCAACCGAACTAGACCACCGCCCTGCTGCCGACTACCGATCATTCGGTCCCCGTCGCTCATCCTGACCACGCCGCTACCGTTCTCCGTCCCCTCTGCGTCGCCGACCGAACCCTGTAGAGACGGAAAACTGACTGCCGCAGCTCCGGAGGCAAGAGCTGCGAAATCGGCGCATTGTACAAGTCCTCGCCCGTCCCCCACAAACGTTCTGGAAGTGTTTGTTGAAGGTATACCAACTCTTGCGCTTGTTGATACGGGTGCCGCGGTATCTGTGATGAGTCAGAAACTCTGCCGTTCGATACGAAAAGTAACGACGCCGCCTTCCGACGTTTTGCTGAATACCGCGAGTGCGCAACCACTTCGACCAGTCGGAGCATGTACGGCGAGAGTAAACATTCAAGACGTCCTGTACCACATTGAGTTTCTCGTGTTGACCACTTGTGCCCACGACATGATACTTGGATGGGATTTTTTGTCACGCCACCACACCGTAATTGACTGCGCTCGCGCGCAGGTGGAATTATCTGTGTTTTCAGATGCGCCATCTACCGACAATGAGTGCACTCACCTGGGCAAGCTTCTTGTTGCTTCCGACGTTGATGTTCCTCCTCTTAGTGCCATCGTTGTCCTCGTCAATCGCACTGAATTATCCGGCTCTACCGTTGTGTTCTCGCCATCTGACGTATTCAGTCGCCGCCACGGTACGTCTCTGCCATACGCCGTTCTGCCACCTCACCAGGATACTTCTGGAATTGTCGTTTGCAATCATAGCTCATGCCCTCTCACCTTAAGAGCTCACGAAACACTGGGCTATGTTCATTCTGTTGATGACAACGTTATTGTGCCTATTGAGTCCCACGACCCTGGCCAGCAACTTCAACTGAACGGCGTTACTCCTCTTTTCACGCCGGATGACTACTCCTCGGATATCTTCAATCGTTCCATCGACAGCAAGCTTCTTCCGGATCAACGGGACCAGCTAATGACCCTTCTCCATGAATTCCGAGATTCATTTGACCTTCCTCAAAAGGCACTGTGTCAAACTAACACCGTCGCTCACACAATCTACACTGGAACGCACCCTCCTTTGCGGAAACGCCCCTACCGCGTATCACCCAAGGAACGAAGTGTAATTGCAGAACAGGTGGATGATATGCTTCAGCGCGGCGTCATCAAACCATCTTCTAGCCCCTGGTCTTCACCTGTGGTGCTAGTGAAGAAAAAAGACGGTTCGATTAGATTTTGTGTCGACTACCGGCGACTGAACAAAATTACCCGGAAAGATGTATACCCTCTTCCCCGCATCGACGACGCTATCGATTGCCTACAAGGTGCCGAATTCTTTTTTTCGCTGGACTTACGTTCAGGTTACTGACAGGTTCCGATAGCAGAGTGTGACCGTCCCAAAACAGCATTCGTTACGCCGGATGGCCTATACGAATTCATGGTTATGCCATTCGGTCTGTGCAATGCACCTGCAACGTTTGAGCGAATGATGGACAGCACTTTACGCGGCCTTAAATGGCAGATATGCTTATGTTACCTCGATGATGTTATTGTATTTTCTCCTGATTTCCCTACCCACGTCGACCGTCTGCGCACCATTCTTCAGTGTCTTACCAAGGCAAACCTCCAGCTTAACCTAAAGAAGTGCCGCTTTGGGGCTCGCCAACTTACGATACTTGGTCACGTTGTGACAAAGGATGGAATTTCCCCCGACCCAGACAAACTTCGAGCCGTAGCAGACTTTCCGAAGCCGACTTCACTCAAAGAACTTGGGAGCTTCATTGGCTTGTGCTCGTATTGTGCGTTTCGTCCACAACTTTGCAACAATAATAGCCCCACTTACACAACTACTGAACGGTCCAGCTAATCTTTCTAACTGGACCCCGGCATGTGACGAAGCTTTCCTTACACTGCGCCGCCTACTTACGTCCCCACCGATTTTACGCCATTACGACCCAAGTGCCCCCACTGAAGTGCACACAGATGCCAGTGGCGTTGGTCTGGGAGCAGTACTCGCGCAACGAAAGCCAGGTATTCCAGAGTACGTCGTCGCATACGCAAGCCGCGCACTCACGAAAGCGGAGATGAACTACTCCGTAACTGAAAAAGAATGCCTCGCAATCGTTTGGGCGTTAAGCAAGTTTCGTCCTTACTTGTACGGACAGAGTTTCGACGTTGTGACCGATCACCATGCACTTTGTTGGTTGGCGTCGCTAAAAGATCCTTCAGGTCGCCTTGGACGTTGGGCTCTTCGACTACAAGAATTCGACATTCGGGTCGTCTACCGCTCAGGACGAAAACACTCTGATGCGGACGCCCTCTCACGATCACCAGTGAGATCCACCGCAGACCTGCATTCGGACACCAACTTCTCCATTGCTCCCATTTCCGTCAAAAGCATGTCGTCTGAACAGCGGAAAGACCCATGGATAACATCTCTCCTTAACATTCTTTACGTCTCTTCAACGTCTGCGTACCCACGCGCTCTTCGCCGCCAAGCCACACATTTCGCGATACGGGACGCGCAACTATACCGCAAAAACTACCACGCGGATGGTCGTAAATGGCTCTTGGTTATACCACGCCACATGCGATCTGATGTCTGTGTGTATTTTCATGCCGACCCACAACATGCTCACGCTGGTGTGTTAAAAACATATCAGCGGATCTGCCAGCGTTACTACTGGCGTGGTATGTACACTTTTGTACGAAAATACATTCGGTCTTGTTCATTATGCCAACGACGAAAGACAGCTGTCCATTCACCCGGATTATTACAGCCTCTCCCGTGTCCGGCGCACCCTTTCGACCCCTTTTTTTTTCACCCTTTTTTTTTTGCATGAATATGCTCAAATATTGATGCCTTTCTACTATCATTGACTAAAATGATTCTTTTTGTTTTCCTCTAGTACAGACACGTCCTGCACGTAACTATTTGAAAATTTAAATTTTTGCTAAAATTTACTCTGCCTATATTTGCGGTTTTGGGGGCCTGAATCTGTGCTTTGCCTGCCTATATTTAGTAGTGCCTAAAAATCTGGCCTCTACTGATGACAGGCATTTAAACCAGATGAAAGAAGAACTTGAGCACCGCTTTACAACAGTGGCCGTAACCACTCACCGTGTTGGGCACATAAGGGACGCCATAGTGTTGGCCCTGCAGATCAGCCAGCACCTCTGTGGTGCTCTTGCCCAGAGGGTGATGCGCGTGGTACCGCTGATCGAGCAGTGCGTAGAACACCTGCAGCTGCGTCTCGCTGGCCGCAAAGTGGTAACGCATCTGGCGCAGGGACAGCGCCATGGCGTACGGCATGGGCTCACCCGTCTGGTAGTGGCGGGCAAATGTCGACACCACCTGTGTCAACACCCGAACAGCAGAAAACGGTCGAATCAACTCGTGCTTCAGTGGGGCATCCTAGGGTATTCTGAAATGCTTCTCGCATCGCCTTACAAGCAGCTGAATGCGCAAAGTGATGGTGTTCCGCATCCTCTAGTTTTCGAAAACGTGTCTCGCACCTGCACCAGTGATTTAGCGAGTGAGTGAGACAATGTGTAGCCAGGTCTTGATTTACCAATGATTTAGCAAGTTCGAGAGAGGAGAAAGTCTCACAACAGATACAAGCAAGTTTGTCTCCACCTGTCCACTTAAATGGATAATAATAATATTATCCGGCATTTAAACAACCCAAAAGCACAATGGGGGAGGTGGCAGTGGAGGGCTCCAGAAATTTTGACCACCTTGTGTACTGCTACGTAAGCTGTAATAAATTACTCCAAGCCTGTAAACTTTGGCTGTGAGCATAGCAAAATTTTCGGCGCGAAGCTAATTCGAATATGGAAGTGCGAGTGTGAATCGAATAGAATATATTTAGAATATTTCTAAAATATTTCTAGATTATCTTCAGTACCTTAATGCGAAATGGCACAAAAATAAAGCAGGAGAGGATTCCTAAGCACATTCTTATCAGAGAGCAACATGAAAATGGTTTCTTTTGGCTAACTTGATGAAGTGCTTTGCGAGGTGGTGTTTCATAGTTGTCCTATCAAGGTGGAGACAATGCAGAGACCGAGGTGTATTTATGTACATGATCTGGTGCAACTAATGTGTTGCTGACAACACTTCATACACGAAAGGAAAAGATACTATTCCTCGGCCTGTCTTCTCTCAACTTCTGTGACGGACACAATCTGCCTGTACATGCAAGAACATCTGAAATTTCAGATGCTAACAATCTTCGACGTCCTATTTGTGGGACTTCCTGCCCACATTTCAGATGCAGGAGAACATAATAGAGCCCGCACCTCTGCCAGATTTATCATCCCCATGTTGGAACAAGCATCTTCTTGAGTCAATAAAACTGCGACCATAGCAGAGCCTGAAAGGTAGCTTTTCAGTAATACCATATTGTAACAGGCTGAAGCACAATAAAAAATCTGAAAGGGCCGTTGCCTATTGGGCGTTTCTAGTATTTGTCTTAGGGAAGTTCAAATAGTTCGAATAGTAAAATTCCAGTGCAGTGATGGAAGTGGCATTTTGGAGCAGATTCTGGAACAGGAAAAATGGTGCTTTAGAGCTGCCTTAAGTGCCTTTGAAGCAGAAAAAAATGCTATTGGTGTTTTCGGAGCAGATGCATGTTCCTAACAGCTCCTGAAGCCTAAAACATCACTTAAGCATCTAATAAATATTGAGCTTTATTATTAAACATGCCGTACGCTAGTATGCAGCTAGTATACAAGCAGTATAGTTGCATAAATTATGGGTTGAGCGGGGGGGGGGGGGGGGGGGGGGTCAAGAGAGTCAAGACTTTTCTGGTGTTCAGGCTGGGGAGGACACCCCTTGCAAGTGTCCCCCTTGAAATTTAGCTTTAGCACGTGATACAATTGAGTTAACAGTTAAGTATAGCGCAACCAACTTTTAAAAAGGCTTTTCACCTGTACCTGTGTTAAATGCCCCTCAGCTGTGTAAACTATCGAAATCGAAAAAAGGAGAAAAAATTAGACTGAATAGAACAATGCGATTGCTTGAGCTCGAACCCCATGCTCGTTTTTTTAAATTTTATTTTAAAGCATCATTTAATTCCTACAGAAATCAAAACACAACCCATATTAAAAATATGAATTGGACACCATACCCTGATATGAGTCACCACTTGAGATTTTTCTGGGTTGACACCACTGAGTAACATACTAGGATGGTAGTGTATACAGCATGCTTTTGGTTTCGCTTAGGCTCACGGGATGGTTCCATGGTTCGACTTCATGCTTTTTAGTTTGCCAACATCTTTTCGGTGCAGGTTTGGAGCAGTTACTAGCAAATATTGTACAGTAGACTCCTTTTAAATGAAACCTGAAGGGAATAGGAAAATGTGTTTCCTTTAAGAGGAGTTTCATTTATTGTGAGATAAACAGGGGTATAATATTCAAGTATGAAGCCAAACATATTACGGACAGTTCTTCCTTTTAAGCGGCTATTTCATTTAAGAGAGTTTCAATTAATAGGAGTCTACTGTACTTTGGAGCAGCATGGAACAGCATTTCTCTTTTGGAACAGCTTGGAGCAATTGGAGCAGCACTTCCATCACTGCCAGTGCACATCGAGAACACTATTAAAAAATATTCTAAATTTTGAATATTCATACTGCTTACTACAAGCTTCATTATGGCTGGAAAGTAGTTCTAAAAGCAGTGTGTCACATTATGGAACAATAATGCTTCCTCCGATGAACCACAAACCACTCGTGCACATTTTGCATTAGGCATTATTTTGTCATCTAATAAGTCAGTATTAATTTGGAAAATACCCCTTTTCCATGATGTGCCTAGTTACGTAAATTTTCTTATGAAAGTGTTCAAGGTCTTTATAGGAGACGTGGATTACAGCACTTATTTTTCAACTTCAGGAAAGCGAAATGCATAATTTACCCCTTAAATATGTAAAAGTGACAGACTAACAACTTCACTGCTTTAAACTGAATAAAATATTTGATGGTCCCAAAATTATAAAGAACTGTTTTCACTAAACTTGTACAAATGGTGCCACTGTTCCAGCTGGAGTGCCTCACAGCTTGGTATTAGGCCCTCGCCTATTCTTTATATTGATTCAGAATACTTGCATCAAAACACAACCATTATTTTACATTATTCTTTATTAGAACATCAAAATTATTAAGAGCTTGAGACCATCAATGCATGCACTTGAAGACGACTAATTGTTTATAGTTCTTAAATTAAACAGCATTATACGAACAGGCTTCACTATACTAAAAAGAGCTCGCTATTCTGCACTGGGCCAATCTTTTTCAAATACACAATACAACATGAAAAATGTACTGAACACCGACATCACAAGCACATCTGAATAGTTGAACAAAAGTTTGATAACATGTATTACGTTTGATGTGATAAAAAAATATAGGAAGTTTTAATGAGGTAGTTGAGCAGATGGCTTGCCTACTCACGAGAGTCAAATGACACTAATTTGTTAATTACGCGACTAATTTATATGCAAATATCAATAAAAATTATTTTTTTTAAATTTTTGAAATACTATCATTCAGAATAATTTTAATACAAATATCAATAATACTGGTGTGTAAGTTAAAAAAAGTAAGCTGCATTATGGTTTAAAATTTGCCATAGAAAGCCCATATAAGTCTGCATTAGATGCTCCTATAGATTAAAAAACATATTCAAGGCGCAAATATCATAGTGCACACTTAACCCTAAAGTTTGACTTTGCAGCAGCACGAATTTTTCCTTTTTAAACTAACTTTAAATAAACTTTATTGATTCAGTCAATATTCAATACTGCAAACTTTATATAGGTCTAAACCGGGTGGAAAAGAGGTGCACAAAGCAAATATAAACCACATTTTCCTTAAAAGACGACTTCACGGAACTATAATCTCTCACTAAAATGAAACAACTTTTAAGATGGGTGGAAGGCAGCAAAACTCACCTATTTCTTATGGATGTTTTGAAATTTTGGAAATTTCAAACTCATATCGAAGCTCATTCGAATATCATAATATTTGTTCAGATATTTGAAACCCTCAAATATTTGCACATGCCGGCACGTTCTTACCCTTGGGTCGGAGGAGAAGTACTCCATAAGAATGGAAGGCACTTCGGCCAGGTCCGTGGCGCAGCGCGTGCCCGTGACATGCTGGTAGCGGGTGCGAGCCAGCATCGAGTGCATGGCATGGCCCATCTCGTGAAAGAGGTTGTCCAGGGATGATGGACTCAGCAGAGGTGGAGAACCCCACGGTGCACTGGCCAGGTTGAGCATCAGTACCACCACTGGAAGCTGGGCGTTGCGGCAAATGGAAACAACACAAAGCTGATGTTTGTGAACTAATAATAATAATAATAATAATAATAATAATAATAATAATAATACTCTGACTAATAACTTAACTCATCTGACTGCATCCTTTATGCTGACGGTACCACGATATTTTCTAGTGACAAAGATCTTAACAATCTACTAACAAAATTAAACACTGATGTCGTGAAACTTGTTTCATGGTGCAAAAATAACTTGTTGAAAATCAACCCTGTTAAAACAACTTTTATGTTATTTCACTCGTCCCAGAAAAGCGTTACAATTTCACCCGAAATATACATTGATAACTGCGTCATCACCCCATCCAAATTCACTACTTTTCTAGGTGTCACATTAGACCCTCAACTCAAATATAACATTCACGTGAATTCTGTCGTCAAGAAGACTGCTTTTGGCATCCGCATACTCATTCGCACAAGGCATTGTTTTCAGCAACACATTTTAAAATCGCTTTACTATGCTTTCATTAACAGTCACCTAACCTACTGCATTTCATCCTGGGCCAATACCTACGCCACACACCTAACATCTCTCCTTCACCTACAGAAAAGAGCAGTCAGAGTTATTACGCATAGTTCCTACACAGCATCAGCAGCACCCCTCTTTAGCACTCTCGAAATTCTACCGTTCATTTCCACCTTTCAACTCAAACTTGGAATTTTATTATTCAGAAGTAGAGTCGGTGACATTCCCACTGACATACTTCCCCTCACACATCTCCACAATACCGATAACACACGGTTTTCTGAAAATAGTAACCTTCTGCTTCCAATAGTAAGTACTAACTACGGCAAAATGACAGCCTTGTTTTCTGCAATTTCTTTCTGGAACTCACTACCATCAATTATTAAATCAAGCCCCTCATTACATTGTTTCCGGTGGCATCTAAAACAGTTCTTACTAACAACATGCGACACCTGAATATATGCAAATGTGTATGCGATGCCTTTATTTACAGGAGATGATCAATGCGAGAGTCCAGGGATCTGGCCGATCACCGCTCGTGCCAACCTCGTTCTCCTCTTCTTCCACGCGCCCCCTCAGTATCGTAGCAATTCCCCCTTTGCAGACGATGCCCACCGGGCGAGTTAGGCTTCGTTGCGATGATGATAGCGTTTTAGACGGGCAACATGAACGACGTTGGTCTGGCTTGAGCGGCGGCCAGTTGACAACAGCTGAGATATCACGTACGTGACATCGCTGAGACGTTCCAAGACAACAAACGAACCGGTGTAGTTGGCCAAAAACTTTTGGCAGAGGCCGCACTTGCGAAGCGGCGTCCAAAGCCACACCAAATCCCCTTTCTCAAACCATACGTCCCGGTGACTTCTGTCGTAATGATTCTTGGAGCGTTTCTGTGAGACGAAAGTTCGAAGACAGGCGATGCGCCGGGCCTCTTCTGCGCGGCAAATGGTTTCGGCGAGAGTAGGTTGATCAGTCTCGGAAAAAGGAAGGATAGTGTCAAGAGCTGTGCGGGGTTGGCGTGCGTAGAGCAGATAAGATGGACTGTATCTCGTTGTTTCGTGCTGTGCAGTGTTGTAGGCGAAAGTTATAAATGGCAAAATTGCGTCCCATGTTTTGTGTCCAGAATCAACATACATGGAAATCATGTTGACGAGAGTCCTATTTGTTCGTTCCGTCAAATCATTAGCCTGCGGGTGATATGGGGTAGTGTGACGAAAATGGCACGAAGCAAGACGAAAGAGATCTTCAACTACATCGGCGAAAAATTGCCGCCCGCGATCACTGATGATGACACGGGGGGATCCATGGCGTAATATAACGTGTGACAGCATGAACTGTGAAACTTGAGTGGCCGTTGCCGCAGGAATCGCCGCAGTTTCGGCGTAACGTGTGAGGTGGTCAACGCCCACAATAATCCATCGGCTGCCATTCGTTGATCGCGGAAAAGGGCCGAGCAGGTCGACACCTACGACGTCAAATGGTGAACTCGGGGGTGCTATGGGATGAAGTAGTCCGGCTGGCGGAGTTGTAGGACGCTTGTGGCGTTGACATTGCTCACAGCTCGCAACGTATGCAGTCACACTTTTACGCATCTTCGGCCAGAAGAAGCGTTCTTGCGTGCGATAAAATGTCCTAGAAAAACCCATATGGCCAGATGTTGGGTCGTCGTGCATTGCTCGAAGTACGTGTTGTCGAATACTTGTAGGCACAACTAGAAGTAGGCGAGGCCGGAATAATTCTTTTTGTAAAGAACACCATCCTTTACGACGAAATCACGCGGACCGTTCGTTCCGGAAATAAAGAAAGAAGCGAGACTGTTGTCATTGCGTTGCTCTGCTCGAAAAGTTGTTAGGTCAGGAAACGGAGTATCCACTACAGCCAAATATTCATCAAAGTTGTCAGCATCACACTTGGTTGTCGGAAGGGGAAGTCGTGAAAGGCAATCGGCGTCGGCATGACGACGACCGCTTTTGTAGCAGACATCAAAGTCGTGTTCTTGCAATCCTAACGCCCAACGAGCAAGACGACCAGATGGGTCCCGTAGTCCAGTGAGCCAACATAAAGAATGGTGGTTCGTGACAATCGAGAATCGGCGTCCATAGATATGAGGGCGAAACTTGTGCACGGCGAATATGACCGCGAGACATTCCTGCTCTGTGACAGTATAGTTTCGCTCCGGTTTACTTAAACAGCGACTGGCATAGGCAACCACGTGTTCAGCAGCTCCATGGCGTTGGACCAAGACGGCGCCAATACCTACACCACTGGCGTCGGTATGAACTTCTGTGGCAGCAGATGGGTCATAGTGGCGAAGTATGGGCCCTGACGTCAGAACAAATTTGAGTTGCGAAAAAGACGACTCGCATTCCGCTGACCACCGAAAAGGTGCGTTCTTATTGAGTAGGGACGTCAAAGGGTAAGCGAGGTCGGCGAACCTGGGCACGAAGCGACGGAAGTACGAGCATAGGCCCAAAAAGCTTCGCAAATCTTGTACCGACTGAGGTTGTTTGAAGCTGCTGACTGCTGCGACTTTCTGGGGGTCGAGTCCAACGCCATGCTTGTCCACCAGGTGACCATTAACGAGAGTCTCACGGCTGCCAAAGTGACACTTCTTAGAGTTCAGGGTGAGCTTAGCTCTCTCAAGGCAGGTGAAAACAATGTCTAGACGATGGTTGTGTTCATCGAATGTACGGCCAAAAATTATAATGTCATCCAGGTAGCAAAGACAAACTTCCCACTTTAGTCCACGTAACACAGAGTCCATGAAGCGCTCAAACCTGGCTGGAGCGTTGCATAGGCCAAACGGCATTACATTGAATTCAAATAGACCATCTGGGATTATGAAGGCCGTTTTCTCTTTGTCATTCGGGAACATGGGGATTTGCCAACAACCAGATCTCAAATCCACGGAGGAGAAGTACGATGCCGAATGTAAACAATCGATGACATCATCAGTCCTGGGAAGCGGGTAGACATCCTTTTTAGTAACGGAGTTGAGCCGTCTGTAATCCACGCAGAATCGGCATGTACCATCCTTCTTTCTGACAAGAATCACAGGGGCAGCCCAAGGGCTACACGACTCTTGGATGACCCTTTTCTTTAACATCTCTTCTACCTGTTGAGTAACGACCTTGCGCTCCGCAGATGAGACATGGTATGGTTTCTGCCGGATAGGGTGAGCGGATCCTGTGTCAATCCCATGGCGAGTACGCGACTCGGATACGCTTATTTGCTCTTCTTTCTGCGCAAAGTCAAATATATTAGCAGGCTTCGCAAGGACTTCGCCCAAAGCTTGACATTTTTCTGATGATAGCGACTTGTTTACCATACTCAGAAAGTTGGCTTCTGTATGGTACGTTGCACGAATAGGATCTACTCTCTCGTCACTTAAAGATGCAATAAAACTGGTCGCATTTTGTTCGAAGCGGGCGAGTCGCATTCCGCAGGGTAGCATAACAGGTTCATTTGAATAGTTCGACACCCATAAGGCCGATCGCCTATCACTGATCGACAGAACACAATGTGGAACGAGCACATTTTTCTTGGCGCAATTGAGAGGAATGGGCTCCACAAGAACATCAAACTTTCCGGCGTCCGAGACAGAGGCGTCAACGCGTACGGTCTTTATCGAGTTGGGCGACAAGACAACATCCTCAATGACGGTGATAGATCCTTGACAGCACCTAGGATCGTCAGTTAATGCGGATAGCATAATCTCGCCTGCACCGCAATCTACAGTAGCCCCGCACTCGCGTAGAAAATCGATGCCCAAGATGATGTCATGGGTGGAGCTGGTCAGGACGGCGAATTCAGCCTCGAAGACCTTGTCACCCAAAGTGACACTAACAGCACACACACCGATCGGGCACAATGTCTCCCCGCTCACTGCACGAAATGATGCACAACTGTCTCAGCGAAACATCACTTTATGTCCTAGCCGCAATTTGAAGTTAAGACTCATCACTGAAACAGCTGCCCCAGTATCTATCAAAGCCATCGTAGGAAGTCTATCAATAAGTACGGGGACCCTATTTTGCGTCATAAAAACGGGTGGAGGCATAGGCGGATGTAGTGACAAATGTTCGGCGACCTCACCTCCATTGGCCGCACCACCTAGTTTCCCGGAGGCGGGGAGGTGACGCGTCGACCAGGAGATGGGGAACGGAACCGGCGTGTTGTGGGGGGCGTCAAGCTTTGCACGGAGGAAGGCGAGTCGTTGCGTAAATTCCGGTGGAAATTGCGTCCTACATGTGTATCACTGTGGGTTGTTTGCTGGAAGCCGTCCCCAACGTACGCGTCCCGCATTGAACGCATACCACCGCGCCAGCGGTCTTGTCGTGAAGAAGCTGATGGTCCCTCGTAGTAGCGCTGCTGGGGGCGACGCCTTTGACCACAGAATCGAGCCACATGTCCACGGAAACCGCAGTTATAGCACACAGGAGCCTCACGCACGTCACCAAACCTTCCACGAGGTGCTATTTGCCCATGATCGTCCCACGAAGACACCATTGTAGGTGGTTGGCGGGGGGCGTTCTGGAAACCACGGCGATGATGTAAGTTGTCGGTTGGGGGCTCTGGTGCTCTTGATTGGGGCACATCATATAGCGTGGCATCAACGGCAGCGCACATTGCGTCGTATAGCGGGGAGGTGTTGATAGCAGGTGCTCTCGGCGGGTTCACAGCATCACGTCGTCCAAGTTCTTCGCGTACGATTTGCCTGATCATTGAGGCAAGATCACAGGAGGATGTTGGAGGGACGTCGACACTTGGAACGGTGGTGACGTTGGCAAGTCTACCAAATTTGGGAGTGATGCGCCTAGCCTTCAGTGTCTCAAACGTGCGGCAGTGTTGTATTACGTCCGCTACAGACGCCAAGGTGTCCTTGCCGATGAAGAAATTGTAGACATCCTCAGCAACCCCTTTGAGAAGATACCCTACCATGTCATCTTCTTTCATGCGTGGGTCTACAGACTTGCACAATTTCAGAATCTATTCAATGTACGTTGTGCATGTTTCACCCGGGACTTGAGCACGCTGCATCAAAGTTTGCTCAGCGCGCTTCTTCTTCATCAATGGGTCCCCGAAGCAGCTCGCTATTTCTTTCTCAAACGCTTCGCAGGTCGTTAGTGTTTCTTCGTGGTTTTCAAACCACACAAAAGCCGTCCCTTGAAGAAACAATCCGACGTCGGACAACCGGGAGGCCGCATCCCAACAATCGTATTTACTCACACGGTTGAAGTGTTTCAGCCATTCGTCGACGTCTTCTCCGACCCTTCCAGAGAAGCTTCGTGGTACCATGTGTCGGGGCCATGCAGCATTAGACGAAGAGTGCGTGGTGTCGCCGTCAGCAATCGTATCCATAGAGAGCGGTGGTAGACCAGCCAATCGGCGGCTTTGGCGTAGTTCTTGAGGTAGCGCTTTCGTGATCATTCGCCTTGGATCACTCCGCTGTACCCCGCACCTCCACCAATCTTGTTACGGTATGGTGCCTTTATTTACAGGAGATGATCAATGCGAGAGTCCAGGGATCTGGCCGATCACCGCTCGTGCCAACCTCGTTCTCCTCTTCTTCCACACACCCCCTCAGTATCGTAGCAATACATATATATATGTGTGTGCGTTTATATACGGTTGTATGCATTTATGTGTATGTGTATAGGTTCTGAAGTGACACTGTATTGGTTAGTGATATGTATGTATGGTATAGTCATTTAATCCAATTAGTTATCTCCTCTTTTATCACTTACATGTAAATATTTTGAACTACCATAAGTTTCAATAATAATTTTCATTACGTTCGTTTTGTTTTATTCGCTTGCTGTTTTTTCCTTAGTTGCCAATCTTTATTCTATATTTTTATACATGAATTCACAGGATGTCCCCCTGACAGTTTTTACTTTGGGACCCCCTTCTGTATTATATCAACTTTTTACTTGCACTGTATTGTACTGAAGCTTTATCTTATTAAAAAAAAATGATAAGAATGTTGGGGATTGAATGTCCCAGAACCAACATATGATTACGAGAGACATTGTAGTGAAAGACTCCAGAAATTTTGACCACCTCGGTTTCTTTACCACGCCCTAAATCTAAGCACATGGGCCTCAAGCATTTTCGTCTCAACTGAAAATGGCAGGGGGCTCAGAGCCTAATTTCAAGACGTTTGTGAAAATATGTGTGCTGGAGCACAAGGACATGCATTGAAAATTTAGAAGCAGTGGTGACTGCAAGACACGCAATCTTTCATCTGCGGTCAATGACCATGTCTGCGCACTTGACATGATCACCTGGTATTGATGAAAATTTAAGGTTATCCATGATGAAATTTCTTTTGAAGGGACAGGTAATTACTCAAAATATGAATTGAGATAATTCCACTAATTGAAAAAATGTTTACTTCATTGGCTTGAATGAAGCAAGTTTTGCTCATCAAATGTGGATTTGTAGCTTTGATTCTTCGTCAAAGTTGCACAAAATAACTGTTGGTGGCCACTGCGGCAAAGAAGCAAAGATGGATATGATCCCCATAACGTGAATTTTTGCTAGCGTATGCAAATAATGGTTTTTATAGCGTTGACATGGAATATAATTTTTTTTCTTTTAGTCTGTTCTAATTTAAAATGTTCAGATTCACCATTGTCTGTGCCGAGTCAAACAGTGGCGTCGCCTTTGCTTGAAATTTTGGCTGATGTTCATGAGCGGCAGCATAAAAATTGTTGCCTGAGGAACTAGTGGCACCTGCCTAAGAACATGGAAAGCAGCACAACTAGCTTTCTTGCAAGGCAGTAAAAGGACTTCACATGAAGAAAGCTATGCTGGAAAAATTTGTTTTTTTTATATTCAAGAACAGTTGAGAACACCAAAATTAAGGTGCTTAAGCTCAGTTGCATGCACACCTTGAATATTGAATGCTGCATGTGATGAATAGTTTGCGAGGAGGGCAATTAACGCCGCTATAGCTTCTCAGTGCGACTGAAGCAGGGACTTTTGTAATTGGATTCTCAGATGGAAACACTGCTTAAAGAGACACTAAAGGCAACTATTAAGTTGACGTTGATTGTTGAAATAGCGATCTAGAAACCTCGCTGTGTCACTTTTGTGCCAAGGAAGGGCCTATTTTGGAAATAAAATCACCTTTTAGTGGTACGCATCGGGTTGTTGCACCTCAAATTAACCGCCTCAAGAAGCGGATCGACCGGACTAACTCACGTCACTGTTGCCGTGCACAACGTTGCCTGACTTTACTGCGCTAGTAGCAGCAGACCGAAAGCAGCGGGAGCCATCGCAGCAATAACAGCCACTGATAAATTTCCGACCATTGGCTTTGAGATTGAAGACCGTCTTTTGTTTCAACTGCACCCTGCTAAATGGCACTACACGTCCCGTGTAACCATGCGAAAATTGAAATTTTTAACCACTCGTGCCATTTCCCACAGTGACCTCTGGCAGTTCTTTTTTCCATGAACAAAACAGAAACGAACAAGCAGCATTCTATTGCGTTTCTCGATATACGGAAGGTTCTTTATTTACTGCAGTTAGATTGATTACTAGTGATTAATTGTAGGCGGTTCGTCTGATGTCATCGGGATCATTATGAAAATGTCCTACTGCGGCGCTTGTGTTTTTGTGCACTTACGTTAATTTTTCGGTAAGTAGGGACTGTTGTTGATAATATTGTCATTTTAGATGTTGTCATACCTTGAGCTTTCACTCTGACGTAAATTGTTATTTGACTTTAGTGTCCCTTTAAGAAATACTCGTGCCTTGCTCCAGACCAAGTTTTCACCACAAGATTTTTCTTTCCAAGAGAGATGTGCAGAATTCTGAGGCAGGTTCATGCTACAGTAGGAAAAAAAGAATGCCACCTTTCTTTTCATAAACATACAGCTGCTTCATAAAACTCGTTTGAGGCTCTTTGCAGAGCTGCGTTACACAACTGTTCTGTGATTCACTGCAACAATAGGTCGCCCACGTAGGCAGTATAAAGCATGGGCATAGGGGAAATTATCTTTAAGAAGTCGTTCACTAGGTCATTCACTGATTCAACCAACAAAATTTATTCGTTGCGATTGATACCCCGAGGCAACCTGGGACTATATAATGCCACAATAGAGCACAAATTTCATTTGATATTATTCGTGGTTTACGTGATAAAACCACGATATAATCACGAGGGACACCTTAGTTGGGTGCTCCGGATAATTTCACCACCTGGGGTTCTTTATTGCACACTAACATTGCACGAGGCACAGTCCACTAGCATTCCACCTCCATACTCAAGGCCTCATTTTGTCTCCCTGGGGTTCTAGACGCACATTTTAATCAAGTACACCGATGTTCTTGCATTGGTACTTGACTAAAATGCAGCAGCGATGATTAACGGTTGAGCCAGTGACAAGCCAATTCACAGGAGAAACAAGGCAGTGTGTGAAAACACCTTCAAGAAGACCACGAATAAAAATAAAGAATAGTATCTGAGATGTAACAATCCAAAACCGTGATATGAATATGAGAGACGCCATAGTCGAGGGCTCCAGAAATAGCGAGCATCTTTTTTAACAAGCACTGACATCGCACAGTACGTGGGCAGCCATCGCGGCCGCCCCCGATTTTCGGGTGAGAGATGTGCACAGTGGGGCCTCACCTGATAAGATCCATCTGGCTGCTCGCGTCCACCTTGGATGGTGAAGTGGCAGTCCTGGTTGGGCTTCTCTTGGCGCTCAAAGAAGTCGCAATAGATGTGGCCCAGCAGGTTGCCGCCCTCCTGCTCTTTCACGGCCTGGTTGCAGAAGCGTCACAGAAAAGGCAACAGGAAGGAGAACCATAGTCAAACAGGATGTATTAACGGGCTGGTTGCTGCGAAACCACAGTGCTTGTTAGTGCCAAATAGTAACATAGGACAGTACACAGGACAACTCAATTAACAAAAGTTGTCACTTGAGAGTAGCGCTGTGTCATGTCTTCTGTCCTGTGCTGTCCTTTTACACTAACAAAGTACAAAGAAAGAAGCACGTGTATCAAGGCGAACACAAAACATAAGAATACAAGAAAACCTGACAACTTGAATGATTACTGGTGTGTCACAGTCAAAGAAAGATCAAGCACAAAAGGGATTGCTTAATATAGCTTGATGTATTGATAATTTGAAATACATAAATACGCTTAGCAGAAGCATAATCTAGAAACTCCACACATCTCAGACAGTACCTTGAGATTCAACCGTTAGGCGTTTTATATTCTTGAATTTGTGCAGCAGCTGTGCCTTCACTGCCCCAGAGACCACACACAAGAAGCAGAAAGAAGCTAGTATACAATGAGAAGAGTGAAGGAGAACCTGGACGTTTTACTGCTACATACCTAACTCCTCCTTGCCCAACCACCCTTTCTCCTCAGAAACAGCAGCCTATTTTAGCAGAATTTAATACAAAACTTCTGTTTATTGCAAAAGGGAAAGAACAAAGTTGTTCATAACACTCTGTTCACAAATGTTCCGTCCTGTGCCTCGCAGTCACATAATGAGGGAAGAGAATTCCAGCCTTGTCACGGCACGCTCATGCAGTGGCAATTGAGAGTGCTCAAAGCTAATAGCTTTAAAACTAGGTTTGCCCTGCCAATCCACATGTTTATCACTTCAGTTGTGCTGACAGACATTTGCTGCCATTGCTTCTCACATAATTGTAAGGCTACTTTTTCACGTTAAGCTCTATCCGCACCATAAGAGGAATTAAAATAATGCTTGGTCAACCACGGCCACAGGGATTCAAACCTGTAACCCTGTGGCAACGTGCAGTTGTGAGCTGAACATGAGGAAACACCGCGATATCACATAATTTGGCACTTGAGGATTAAAAGCCATTTAATGCCTCAGATAGACTTTGGAAGTGGCAGTGCTTATGTATGGGTTTTACAAGCAACAAAAAGCAATATAGTCAGAACTTGTTATAATTAAGTTGTTTCTCACATCAAAATGACTTAGCATTGTCCTATATTCGTTATAAATGTATATCTCTTACAGCGTATTATTTTTGTTGTGATTTGTTTCACATTACCATAAATGTTGACTTACGTGACTATACCTTCACAGAGGGCTGAAAATGTGGCTAGCTGTTCAATAAGTAATATCATTAGCCATTTCTCGCATGGACAACAAAGTTTTCTGTTTACTATCAGAAATGACCTCTGCCTTCATGATGGCTAGTTAGAGCCAATTTCATTCAGATTCTATATGATCAAAAAGATAAAAACACTGCATTGCGAATACAAAATAAACCGAAGCCAGACAAGTTTGCAGGAGTCAGCACGCATTAGCAGTAAGCAGACTCTCGACATACCTAGACACATAACATGAAATTGGAGGACAGACAAGAGAGCTGACACATCCATTGCTGTCAGTTCTGTCTATCACTCATTAGCATATCACTTATAAATCACTACCAGTGACTACAGCTACAAGTAGGACGGTGGTTTGTTAACTTTGAGGATTAACAGTGATCAATAACAAGCCCAACTTTCAATTCTCAGATACTTACCAGCTTGACGACGTCTGCGTGCCACACCTCCCCAGCCTTGACATCCTCAGTCTCGAGGTACACACCATAAAGAGCACGGAAGATCTCATTCAAGCCATCCATGCAACAGCCGAGGGAGAAGTACGGGGCATAGTCAGAAGCCTTCAGCTGGAACCTGAAAGCATGCGTACCAGCCAAGCTTACACTAGTTGACCCTCTGTGATATAGAAATTCTGTGGGAATCCCAATGTACTACGGATGCATGCGACAGACGAAAAATCAGCAGTGAAAGTTTATTTTTCAAGTTTTCTCTCAATTCTTGAAGCTTTATTTTTTCCTTTGTAACGACTATAGAACAACGAAATCATTCCTTGGAGAATGTACATGGAATGCCTTTGACGATTGGCTGATCAATAGTCAAGTTGTCAGCTAATCTTGATAACGTTAGGATGACTGTTTTTCTTCCTTTTTATACATTTAAGTTTTTTCATGCAACTGCAACTACAGCTGACACAGGACAGTATTATGTAAATGTAAACAAGATACTCGAGTAATAAGGCAAATTTGAAGGCATCATAAAAATACAGCACATCAAATGTCTGCCTTGGAGCAATCGGTATCGAAAGCTGAAAATATGTTATGCTGCAGTATTCCAATATACAGATTATGATAGAACACGGGCTTATGAGTTCCTTTTTAAACAATCAAGTAATTTTTGCAAGCCAGTGCAAACCTGTAAACCTGAAAACTAGCGAAAATGCAGACATTTCTTCAAGCTAGCACCAAACTTTTTCGGTGCCTTGATCTGGTTTACAAAATAAATGAACGGAAGTTATTCAGAAAATTGATCGGTTGTATCAAGCATATACATTGTTGATACTTGTGTTTCCTGGGCAGCAATCGCATCACCGTTATCAGACAGCATAAGCACATAAGGAGTTCCTTGACTACTGTTTCTAAGCCGTCTGGCTTGCAGGACTGCACATTTCAGTCAACAGCGACGCAGCTTTTTCTGTACACAAAGTCACCACTTGCTTCTGAAGGAGTGTAAGCTGAATTATCTCCTCTAAGTCTAGTAGTACAAAACTCTTGCTAAGCAGAACATCAGGCTTCAGTGATAGCTAGAGAAGTCAGGATTCATCAGATTCACGCCTTATTTAAATTGAGCAAGGCTTGGCCTTTGGGATAGTAGAAAATTCGTCATCACAGACTTATTCTTATGGAAAAAAGAAAAAACACAGGGCAAGATAACAGACACTGACCCTGCAGTGCACATTTTGAACAGCACTTGTCCATGTCTGTGACCTTGTCTCGTATGTTTTTTTTTTCCGTAAGGTATCTGCATTTATACTAAGCGCTTTTTTTGCTGAGTCCAGATTATAAAAACAAGAGATGTTTGCAGGCAGTTCCCTCAATCTAAAATACTTCAAATACAACTGCATAACTTAAACAGAGACTTAGAACGACACAAAAAAATGAATTTCAAGTACCATGGATCACCAGCTTGCCTAATGAACTATTTTGACCCTATCCAAAATTTGGGCCTGACTGGGTTTTCTTTTGTACACTGTAAATTGAAATGATTCCATAAATTCTCATTATGGCACCTCCAGTCACAAAATATAGCTGGATTTGACGATACATGCTAGTAGCTCTTTTTTAACCTTTCACAAATGTAAAAAAGGGCAGCATTATGCCTTCTGTGCTGTTTTGAGCTATCACTATGAGCACATGCACACTATAAGCAAAGATCCTGCCGAGCTGCTTCATGTGTGTGCTGGTCTTTCCAGAATGGGCTCTAGGTGCCACAACAACATTACGTGATAGTTCACTAGACGCTGACTTCCAAAAACAGATATTTAATGATGTCAGTTCATGAAACATCAAAGCACAGTACCTGTACAGCCCAATTAGCCTTGATTAACTCTTTAAATGCTTTGGACAAGCAGACCTCGTCCTAACAGAGTATGTACTCTCTGGTAGTGTTCAAAACAAGAAGCGCTCGTCTACAGCTTAGATTGCATGTCATCCAGTAGATGGCAGCATTTACTCGCCAATTTCGTTTTCTCCTACTGCAGGAAAGCAGTTTTTGTATGGAAAGATGTAGGCTTGTGCAAATAGTGAATATGAGGTTCGAAGCAAATAATTATTTTGGCCGAATATTTTTGATCGAATTAAAATAGTGTATATCATATATTATAAAGAGAAATGAGCACATTTGTCATGATCCAACTAACCTGCATAATAAAAACCTAGTGCAAAAACTCGCCGAAGCTTTAACCTTACCAACTAACCTGCTCGGCGAGCTTTTTTTTTTTTTGAAATTGAGACAAGGCTTGTGCAAAAATCATTCTTTTAGGTTCGAAGGAAATGGAAACAACTGTAAATAGTAGCAGGATTTGACTTTTGGTAGAATAAAAGGGATAACCTGTAAAATGTTATGTTTTAGAGCAAATAAGCCAGTTTAATAAAAAAAAATGATGAATCAATGTGAGAGTAACTTGTTCATTTAACTTTAAAGTGGGGCTTTGCGACAGTGCAGATTTCCTGTCAATAGATGTCTTCACGGCTTAGCACAAGTTCACTGCAGTGAAACCGCCTTTGCAAAAAGCCCCATGCGCACTTATTCGTTCATTTCGAATACTTCGATATTTTTTTAACAATTTAGGTTCGTACCAAAGTGAAATCCAATTGAGTTATACTCGCACCAGCCTAGAAAGATGGCAAGCGGTGGTGGTGACCGATGCTGCATAGCTGCCCTGTCGACAAGAAAAAGAAGCCTTTAGTACTTGTCATCATCCTCGAGTGATGATGATTCGGATGCAGGTGTTTATCTTGCGCCCGGAAGTGAAGACAGCAATGACTGTGGACTCAGCAGCTCCTTCGGTGATGACGAAGACAGCTTAGAAGGGAACATCGCGAGTGCTCACCAGTGAAGTCACATTGCGTTATTTCGTGTTTTGAAATTTTCCACACAGTTGCGAATTTCGCCGAGTGACATTGACCAAGCAGACAGCCTACACAAGTGAAGAAAGATGTGGCGTCCCAACTTTTTACTCATAAAGATTATATCTTTATTAGCAGCAGGTAGCTGGTTTTCTATGTATTGTTGAGAAGTATCGCGTTGATTCGACCAAGTATGTTGTGCAAATATTTCTTCAACATCAAGCAGCTGGTTCTCAGTACAATCAAATTCGAAATCAGCATTAAAAAAAGCCCTTTTGGTTGAGAAACAATTAAAAAAATTGAGCATTTAAGGGATTAAAAAAATTTACACGAAACTCAACCTGCCTTCCGCGTCTTTGCGTTTCAAACAAACGTTTACTCGAGTAAACGCTACACTGAGTTTTGCTTGAAACCGCTTTTTCAGCACCCGCATCGACGCCAGTTTCCGCTGGGTCAACGCTGTGTGCACCGCTGCTGCTTCGCATCTTATCAGGGTTCTCTTAAGGGACATGGTCCATAATTTTTAATTTATCTGTGCACCACTTGCCATTTATAAGGTCGGCCCACGACATTGGGCCTATGGTCGCAGCCACAAGTCGGCCCATGTGCGGCCATTCACCAAAATAAACCTCGGCCCAACCTTGTTAGCGAAGCTTGGGCAATGACCGGCTAGGCTGGCTTTGTATGTTGGGCCAGCATAGAGCTGAGGTTGTTCTTTCAGTGGAGGATCTTCATGTCCTAGACAAACTTCCCGCGACAACATACCGAACGGCAGGCTAGGCCTAATCAGCATTCAATGCGTTTCAGTAGCGGTCGCATGCTATTTATAGGTTGCAGATTGGTACGGAACCAACGGAACTCTTTGTAGTGACTGCACTTGACGGGAAGGGATACATGTCGTTAATGAAAACGAGAGTGGCACGTGTAGTGCTCGAATGGTGGTTCACTATTCGATTGCGATGTCTTGAAATTGGGTGCGAGCCAATGAAATGAACGACTGGCGTCTTTCTGCTCCTGAAATTTCGAACGTGATTCGGCTTAGTTTCTGTGTAATGCGCATAATCAACTGAGGCGCTCTGAGAAGAAGTCTGCGAGTTTCTGCGATGGTGCTTTCTTTTGTTAGACACACCCCCCCCCCTCGCCTTTTCGCGTTCATTTCGTTGGCCACGTGCATCTTTGGAGGATAAATTTTCTTTAAACTTGTGAATTTATATGCTTGTAAGTACCACGCATTGCATGCTTTGATTCTCGAACATGTGAGGATGCTAAACACATTTTGCCCAATGCGGCCCTTGTAAAAGGCGGTTTTAGTTACAGTGTGATACCGCCTATAGTGGGGATATTTCCAACTCTTGCGACTTGCGTTATAAGTGGTCTATACTGTATAGTGCTTTTTTTTTTTGCACTGTTTACCAGCTGGCAACCAAAAATTACAGACTTTCTGTGTTCTTATTCATGCGAAATATTTTTGTTGGTTTACAACATATATTTTCAGAAAGAGCATTTCATTGTGAAAAATTTGGTATGCTGCAATTCATGCTGGAGTACTTTTCAAACTGGCGAAGACAATCTTCCCGAGAAATAAGAAAACTAACCATTTTCTTGCAGTAATGAAAGAGTTAAAAGTTCAGGAAACGAAGGACTGTCAAAGCAAGTCCAAATAACTTATATTGATGAAGTGTAGTCTTTCTTAATGAACAGTTAATTATACAGTGCTCACTTATACTGCTAGAACAGACAGCGCTAAGTGGTGTTGATTCTTACCCAATGTGCAACCACCTAGCTCAATTAAAGTTATTGCTTGCCTGTGCTCTGTCGTCCTTTGTAAAAGGAAACACGGTAGCGCATGGCCACTGCTCTGTGGAGGCAGCATACAGCGCCATCAACCGACAGTGAAAGAAAACACGTTCGCTATCGGCGTCATCTATCTTCGAACAAAATAACCAGCCACAGTCGGTAGACAAATGCTGGTGGATTATGCTCCTGGTACGACACCACAACCGGCGATGCCTGCAGCACGTCGTCTGCATGGTGCGCGAGCACAGTATACTCGTAAGAGCACTGTCCCAGGTCTTACGAGAGTTGCGCTTCGCCGAAAAAAGATGTATAGGCGAGAGGGACACACTCGGGGGAAGGCGTGGTTGTGGTTTATCACTGAATGATACAGAGTGTCATTCAGTGATACTATGTATTATCTGAGCTTTGAGCCTTAGCCTTAGAGCTCGAACATTTTCATAAGCTACCAATCAATACGTTTCCAAAAAAATTGATATGAAACGAAGGACTCTTAAAGCAAGTCCAAATAACCTATAATAATGAAGTGTAGTCTTTTTAAATGAACAGTTAATTATACAGTGCTCACTTATACTGCCAGAACAGACAGCGCTAAGTGGTGTTGATTCTTACCCAATGTGCAAGCACCTAGCTCAATTATTTGGTATGCAGTTCTCCAGTGAACAAAAATCAAAATCATGCAAATGTTTTTTAGCATCACCTATGTTTTCTCCCCTGCATTGCAAAAAAATATAGAAATGGTATTTTTTCGTGAGACTCGCTCGAGAAAAACTCTGAGACCACCTTTGCCCAGTCCTAATGTCATAACTTGAGCATCTCCGTTCGTCCAAGGGTATGAGTGGACATGAGGAAACCGATAGTGGCGATTCCACTCGACTAAATTCTCGCTGTGTGTATACGAAAATATGTGCGCAGCCCCCCCTTCGTTTTCTGAAAAGGCTGCATGGTTTTCAGGCGAGCGGCAGCTTTGTTATTAGTTAAGTCAGTGGACCAAGTTCGAGTCGAGGAACAACTAGGTATACGGGGCAAAGAAAGCAGTGACTAAGATAGTTTACATGAGTAACAGATGCGCTTGAAGATGCTGCAAGAGGAAAATTTCCCATCCTTAATTCGTTGCCTGCTGACTTCATAAGGAGAGATATGGGCGCAGAACTACGCCTTCACCCGAGTGCATCCCTCTCGTTATACATCTCTAGCTTTATCGAACCGTAACTCACGTAAGCCGAGAGACAGTGCTTTTACCAGTATACTACGCTCGAGCACCCAACTCTGTTTACCTATCGTGGTGGGAGCGTAATCCAGCAGTGCTTGTCTACCGGCAATGGCCAGCCTAGAAGCGAGCGCGTGCCTCGAGACGAGCCGGGACTGCTTATTTTGTTCGCCGATAGATGACACCGAAAGCGAACGTGTTTTCTATCGTGCTCGGTTGATGGTGCTGCAGGCCGCCACCGCACGGTGCCGGTCATGCACTTCTGTGTTCCCTTTCATAAAGGACGACAGAGTACATTACATACATGACATGTCAAGAGTCATGACGCCTGGAGGGATAAAACATAACTGCAGAGAAACCTGCATGGCTACACACCTGCGCTCTTTGCAAAATAGAATATGGTTGCTGTTAACACTGCTGCTGATAGTGATCACGATAAATCGCAACTAGACACTACAGGCCTTTCCTTGTTTAGAAACAACACAATGACTGCAACACTATTACAACTGCAGATAACAGTCACACAGCAATGCAGACTGCTACTATTCAGCACTGCTAAGAAGATGCCCATGCTAATTGGGCCATGGAGAAAACTAAGCACAGAGGATCGATTAATTTCGGCACAGCCATTTGTATTGGGTGACAAGCTCTGTGTAAATGCTCATACTTGTGGTACTGCTACCGATGAAGCTGGCAATTTTTTTTGCCCTTTGTAATGAGTGGGCAGCTGCAAAGCCCCAACTTGCTATGGAATTCGTTTGACATAATGCCCTGCACAATACTAATAAACGTCCACCACACCATGCAATTACGAAGCCACACACGCGAATCTTCGCACAATTAGATGCGTACACAGGTTTTTCTTGAAGCAGTTTCAAATGCTAGCGTTGCTGAAGAGTAGAATTGTTCTCACTCACATGAAGTGCCTGGGTTTGATCCCAGTGGTTCTGTGGATATCTTATTTTTCTCATCATGTGCTATAGCTGCAATGGACACTGATGGCAATAAACGATATTGGCACCAACCAAAACTGGCTATTTCAATGGGCTCATAACAGCTCAAGCTTTAAACTAAATGTAGCTATTTCTATTAGGTGGTTCATGATGCCACACATAAATCACAACTGTTCATCTGCCTCTTTACCCAAGGCTTCTGGCACCCGAGTTTAAGAGCACTACCTTTTAATGAGCGTGGCCCTTACATGAGTATATATATGTGACCAATAAACTCACTCCTTGAATCATGTCAAGGGCATTACAACTGACTTGGCCTTCATTAGAGCAAACTCGGTTTTTGCTGTGGCTGTATGAAAATAGTGACCCCATCAAACTGCTGATGACCCAGCCCACATTACTCACTTCGCTTGTCGGGCACAGAACGTGTAATAAGGGACGTCCCAAGCTTGAAGCACCTGAAGAGAGAAAATGCACAAAAAGCACAACAACTGATCAGGAGGCTGTAAAATCGGGGAGATTGCAAGAACATTGAGAATCTGTGTAAGCTAAACTTTCTTTGGTGTTGGCAAAGAACGCTGCTCTTAGTTAGAATTTTAAAAGTGCAAACCATACAATGAATTTGAACATGTTGTCTCCAGACTATGCCCATCCAAAAGGAGAAGCTCTTCTATTAACTAGCAGGGGCCCCGAAACATTTCCCCACTATGCCATCAAGTGTGCAACTGCTAGCTGGAACAGCCACTTTCCCTTCGATTCACACTCGGAAAAATGGTGCACATGGCTCTTAAGGCGTGTAAATTATTGATGAAAGAGCCGCTCTTTCAATCAGCAGCAGCACTTCTGACCGCGAACAGTGGCTTGTAAAATCTGAAACAGATTTCTCTTTTTTTTTTTTCGTTCTAGACGAGCACATGAAATAATTCTATACTATGATACAGGCAGAGCTGGTAAGCAAACCTAATGTTAATATAACAACGCCACGGCATCTCTGAATTCTCATCTGTCCGACCATTATTACTAGCGGTAGTAGTTTCGGTTTCAACTGTTACGTCGACTTACAATCGTGCAAAAACAAAAAAGAAAGAAAGGAGACAGCTTTTTCTAATGCTGCTACAGGAGGACTGAGCTGAAAGCCTTTGGAATGATATGCACCTGCTTAAGATCTGAATGAGCAAACAGCAGCAGTACAGCACAGATCGAGTGATTACTATTATATCTTGTGGTGTGGTTTTAATATTCGGCCCCACTCAGATTCTCAGTGGAGTGGCTATGAATTTATTTCTACTGTTCTTTTTTGTTTGTTCCTTTCGTCTCTCCAATGCAAGCATTGTAACCACTGGGGGAGTCCATGTTTTTTTAGTCCAGAGGGTACAGCACTCACAAAAGGATATGCAACAAAAACAGTAGTAAAACGCTGCATTTGTGCAATTATACGAGAGTGCTCTGTCAAGTACGTATACGTAAGAGATGGGGAAGGAGACGTAATATCTGATCTAAATATAAGGCAAAAATCAATCTGATGCCAACTGACACAGATGGCAGTGATAAAAATATGCCCATCAGTTAGCACCATTCTTTTCTTTCTTTTTTTTACAAATACACATTTATCCTTGTGAGAAAGAGGAGAAGGGTATTTTCTGGCAGCTACCTGTCAAAAACAAGAAGCTCTAGAGGCACTCCTACTCTACGGCAACACAGAAGTAGGAATTTTCACTGAATAGTAGCTAAACGAAAACATACAAAGCAGTGAAATTCTACGTGACTTTCCGTCCTTGACAATTTACAGACGAGATAGGGTTGAGAGAAGGGGAGGGCGAATTCTGGTTCCAGTCAAATCCCGAATAAGGTAGATATTAACAGCAGCTGTGAAATGCTCTCCATTAATCTGCCTGTTGCCTCGGGTGATTGTATACTGGTCACCTCTTATCAACCTCATGACTGTGACTGTGCCTTTATCAATGACCTGCACTTCGTGTTGGCTAATTTGAACTCTCGATGTCCTCGTGCGAAACGCTTTCTGTGCAGGGACTTTAATCTTCCCGATATAGACTGGGTCAAACTTGCGGCCCCTTACTCCTCCTTATATAGGTGAATGATCTGCCATCAGAAATTTCATCATACATTTGATTATTTGCAAATGATTGCATCCTTTATCGCCGAAGAACCACCCCTGATGACCGTAAAATCACACAAAATGAGCTAGCTTTAGTTGAAAACTGGTGTTCAATATGGGTGACGCAAACCAACGTTTCCAAATGCAAAGTCATGCGCGTATCTGACACGCAGTCAAACTCGGAACTTGTCTACAAGTTAAACTCAATAAACTTGGTGTATCTCGGCGACTACCGATACCTTGGTGCACTTGTTTCTAACACTCTCGCATGGTCAGATCACATCACACACTTAGTCATTGATGTATCAAAAAAGCTTGGTTACATCCGAAGAACTTTACGCCTATCACCTCCTGCAGTCCATAAAATTGCATATGTACCTTCATAAGTGCGAAGTTCGAATACGCGTCCTCCATTTGGAGCCCTTGCCAAATCTATCTCATTAATCTGTACAAATCCGTTCAAAATAAAGCTGCCCAGTTCATCACGTCCAACTACGATCAGTCATCAAGCATCACTTTTATTAAGGAGTCTTCAAACTTGCAGAATCTAGCCGACATACCCAAGTTTGTCGACAGCCGCGCAACGTTGTGCACGGCAACAGTGACGTGAGTTGGTCCGTTTCCTAAGGTGGGTAATTTGAAGTGCGCCAACCGCTATTGTATTTCGCGCTCTTGTATGTGTAAATTTCGTGCGGACATGTTTTAATATTTGCACAAGTATTTTTTTACGTCTGTTCTCGGATCCTGCAAAAGTATTACTCGTGTATTTGTACTTCTTTGTTACTTTCTTCATTTTTTTTAGTATTTAGTAAAATGTTCTCCCCTTTATGTGATGCCCCTAAGGGACCCTTAAGGGTCAATTAAATAATAATGAATAATGAGAGTATGATTAATTTTTGTAAACCTTTGCAGACTACTTACATCTATCAACTAGGTTTAACAACCCCCGCACACTTGATGTAAGGTTACTCAAAAATAAAAATAAATGGGGACCTTCATTTTTGCAGAATAAAATAAAGGATACTGAAGAACCAACTTACACATTTATTGCCACTACCAGATGTGTTCATGTCCAGCATCTCCTTATAATCGTTGTCAGCCCTAGTGAAAGAAACAAAATGAACCTTTAATAAAACTAACATTCATTTCATCACAGACACAACAGTTATTGCAATGAACAGTCACAGGGGAAAGAAAAAAAGAGATAGAGCACAGTATGACTTTTCACAAGCATAGTGTTATTATGATATGGTTCTGGATTTAATTGTTATGTTGAGCTCCCAAAAAGACCACTTACGCTTGATGCTCTGAACTGATACAATGGCAACAAATCTGGCGGTTTCAGGCAGCAAAATGCTGCATTCCTCTGTTGAGAAAGCATAATTTGAGGCGAACATGCTACTGCACACGTGTGCACACGAGTGTGTGTGTGCACGTGTATGTTTGTGCGCATGTGCGTTCATGTGTTTGTGTGTGTACATGTGTTGGTCTGAGCATGTTTGTGTGCGTGCACATGCATCTGCATATGTGCATGTGTGTTTGTGTGTGTACATGTGCGTATTTGTGTAGATTTCTAACCAATACGGAGTTCATCCTTCCTTTGAGCTTGGGCTCAGGGCCCGGCATTTTATTCCAGCATTGGCAGTCGCAGTTTGATGGGGGCAAGATGTTAGATGTCTGATACATGTGTAGATTAACGGATGGCCAGGCGGTAGTGACTACCGTGAACAGTAGGCCATAAGGCCCGCGAAGAACATCAGAACATGTTGAGCCCTTAGCCCAAAACGAACTGTTGTTTATTGTTTCCAAAACGGCCACCCCTGCTGTGCCAGGCTTGCACAGCTCAACACAACTATCAGCGCCGCGTGGGGGCACTGCATTTGAGCCAACATTGTTATACTCCTCCCCTCTTAGGAGGAAGACTACGGGAAGTACCTATTCATCGGTTTCCTAGTACTTGTGACGTCCCAACTTTGGCGTGCTAGGTGTAGGCACGACAGAGTCACTGTTCACATGCACACCACTGTTGAGCGCAGTCCCGTCGCTCTCCATAACACAGCTACTCCCAGAGAAGCTAGTTCCAGGTAGCTGTTCCAGATGAGGCACTTCTGGAACAGCTGGCGCATGAAGAAGCGGCGGCTCCAACTGTGGTGGAGCTGCAGCGATAGCAGTTTCAGGAGAGGCCAATGTTTCTATCTGCACAAGGTGCAAGTGGTCGCTGTGTCGGTTTCCCAAGGAGCCATCTTCAAAACGGAGACTGGCTTATGACGGAGTTAGGTCCACGACACTGGCAGGCACCCAGGGTGTACCCCTGCGAAAGTTTCGCGCGTACACATCTGTCACACCTGTCCCGTTTATTAGGGAGGCAATCGCCGGGCTAATTCCAAGAGTCGAGGTATCGGCCCCCCGAACCGCACCACGAAAGCGTGGACAATTTTGAAGTGGTCCTTTTTGGTGCGCCAGCGGACGCCGGTCGTGGCCCAAAGAACAAGTCAGAGCCGAGAGTTGATAAACAAACAAATTATATTCTCAATAATGGCAGATCGAAAACAATACATAAGAATGCACACTCCACAATAGTTGCATACAATATGACACCAATCAAACCAATCAATCAACGTACTACACAACACAATCAGCCACACTTAATACATCGGACACGGACAACAATACGCACTACAATGCAGTCACATGCATTGAACAACCAAGACACTTAAAGACTAAAGAGATAGAAAACCTATTCAGTCCAAAGTTCTTGGAACCAGAGTCTAGATGATACTCTTCCGAGAATCACTCACTCAAAGTCCAGCGTTGTTGTCGTTCCGCAGCCCTCTGAAGTTTCTCTTCCAGGAAACCTCGCCGGAGTTTCTCTTCCAGGAAAACTCCCGTCTTCAATAGGTCACTCTCCAAGCTTCAAACTTCTTCGCCGGAAATCCGTCGGCTTCACACACGCAGCTGTTGCCCGCGTCTTCGCTCGATAGCGGTAAACCCACGCTCTTGCCTGTAGCTCGAGCCGTCCCTACGGACCAAAACTTCGCCGACTACACGGCGGACTCTCTACGCGCTCCGGCGCTAACTTTCCGTCTTCTCCTGTTCTGTCACTACGGGCAGAACCTTCGCCGACTACACGGCGGAATTCCTACGCGCTCTGGCGTTAACTTCCGTCACCTCCTGCTTTCTCGTCTCGGCTGCTCGATTAAATACGTTCCGCGCCACCTTCCAGAATCTTCTCCTCATTTCGTCGGCGCGACGCGCAGCGAAGGCTGGGGAGAGGCACGAGACGGTTCGACTGCCCTCTCCGGAGAATGAGTCACTCGGTCTGACCCCGCCTCCTTCGTTCTAGAAAGATCGCGGCCTTACTGGGCCGCCGATGTGGGGTGAGGAGGTTCGTTTGCGAAGCCGTGCTTCTGCGGGGAGAGCGCGCGCCCGGGAGCCTTGGATGTTTGCTTTCTTTCTTTTTCTTTTTTACCTCGCGGCGTTTCTACCGCCCGTTGTCGCAAGGATTTGGCGGCGCGCTCTTTTTTTTTTTAGCGCTCGTTCTGTGACACTGCCCCCCACTTTAAGAATATTATCTCATAATATTCAAAACCACACAAACGAGCGCGAAAAGTCACCACACACTCTCACAGACTGTAACACCATCAGTCGCTCATAACACTTCACATTCACAATAGATCACGCAATACAATCTTACATTGTAGTTCAATTCCACAACGCATGAAATATAGCCACAGGTACATGCCTACAACACTTCATCATACATTCCAAACAATACAAACGTACAAAGTTCTGTCTATACAACAATTATACAACACTATACATCACATCATCGCACAGAACACTGACTCGCTCGACATACACTTGAGACACAGGATAACAAGAACATTAACACAACATATGTCACTCAGCCCTGCCAAACACATTCTGATTCCACCTCAGCACCTATCTTGAGTACTTCGAACAGCGCTTGCGCCCCTTTTTGCGGTGCTCGCTCGATCTCTTCTTGTGCTTCCACGTTCTTTTTCGGCGAGCCCTTTCCAACGACGATATCTGGGGCGTCGTCTCAGCCATCGTTGTCTCTTCCGACACCGTTAACGCGCCATTACATTCGACGGGTCCTGTCTGTTTATTTTCCCGTTTGATCATGCCTCTACTTTTTGCCCGGCTGGCCAATTCCGTCTCCTTTAAACTGTCGGTCGGTTGAGGTCGTGCCGACGTAAGTCCGGTTGCTCGGCCCGTGAACTTATTCGACACGATCGTCTTCTCCTTCGCTGTCTCTTGCGCCGCGGTTTCACCTTGTGCTCTAGTGAGATCCGTCACGGGATGCTCCTCCACTGTATCTCGCGGCCGCTGTGTTGGCGAGGGCTCTATCTTCGGGTCTTCTCCCAAACATTCTGGATCACTTGGCCCTCGCGCCCCGTCGATGTTTCCGATGACAAGGTCATACAGGGGGGTCGTCATGCATAACGCAGTAACCTTCCCGCTGAAGTACGGGGTTTCAACCTCAATTTCTGCTTCGGGAAGCATCCGAACCGTACGGTCAATTAGGCAAACCGGTTTCGTTCTGCCTGTCAACTCACCTTCCCGTACCAAATCTCTCCGCACGATAACAGTGGAACTGCCGGTATCTCTTAACACCGTAATCTTTTTATCCGCAACTTTTCCAGGCAGCGCTGGCATTCCTTTCGTAACACCGGTTGGCTGTTTTGACATTACAGCACCCACAATAGGAATTTTCTCCCCGTTTTTCAACTCTACGAATCCATCAGTGACGGCATTATTATCAGATCTTGGTGCCGCTTGCACACAGGATACCTGGTGAGTTTGACTCACTCCGTTCCGACAAGCATCTGCTTTGTGCCCAGTCTGACCACACTTAAAACTTTTTACTACCGTAGGGTTCGTAAAGATCGTTCGACAGTTTTTTCGCGCGATGACCCACTCGGTTACACAGAAAACATCGCTGAATGCTCTCTGGTGTACGCTTCTTTTCTTCAGGAGCCAATTTCTCCGAATCATCGGAACACTCTTTCTTGACCTTGGCCAAATTAGTGCCACCTTGCGCTTCCAAGAATTGATCAGCCAATTCAAGCATGCCTTCAAGTGAGTCAGCCTTCCTCTCTTTTAAGTACAGTGACAGGCTTGGGTGGCAACTAGTAAGAAATTGTTCTCTAATTAGCAGCTCTCTAAGCTCATCGTACTCCTGTGCTGTCCCTGAAAGTTCAATCCATCTGTCGAAATAATGGCAAAGTCGGGCGGCATACTGCGTAGCCGTCTCACCATCAGCTGGCTTTCCTGTCCGAAATCTGTCCCGGAATCCTTCCACAGTGAATCTAAATCGCTTCAACAAAGCAGCTTTCACCTTGGCATAGTTGGCTGCATCGGTCGGCGTCAGCCTACCGTACACACTGAGCGCTTCACCACTCAAGCAAGTACTCAAAGCAGTTGCCCATTGCTGTTCTGGCCAATTCTGGCTCCTCGCAATCGTCTCAAATCTGTGGAGGTACGCGTCTAGGTCGTCCTTCCTTTCATCAAGTGCTACGAGCAATTTGCCTGGGTTCAAGCGGAAGCCATGATCCTCTCGTTCGCTGCTTTCAACTCTAGCTTGGACGGGAGTTTCACTTCGCTGTTGCAAACGGAGCCGCTCGAGTTCCATCTCGTGCTGCCGCTGCCGCTCCCTTTCAGCCATCTCCGCTTCTCTTTCTTCTCTCGCCCTCTCAGCCGCCAGCTTTTCTCTCTCCAGCTCCAACTTCAATTGCTGCTCTCTTTCTTCTTTCGCCCTTTCAGCTGCAAGCTTTTCTCTCTCCAACTCCAACTGCTGCTCTCTTTCTTCCTTCGCCCTCTCTGCCGCCAACCTCTCTCTCTCCACCTCAGCTTCTTTTTCCGCTTTGGCTCTTTCGACCGCCAACCTCTCTTTTTCCAGCTCGGCTGCTTTTTCTTCTTTTTCCTTCTGGGTGACCCACTTCCGTAGTTCGGCGCCAGAAAGACCCATCTTTTCACCAAGAGCAACTAACTTTTCGAGATCCATGGTGTCTCGCAACTCTCAAATAAAACCTTGCCGCGTGCAAAAAATATCTGCCTAAATCAGTCTATCGGAACACTCCTCTACACTCGTGAACGAGAACGCTGAACAACACACAAAATAGTTCCGATAGCACTATCAACAACTCGAGGCTCTTTCTCACTACTTTGGACACACTGTGCACCAAAAGGTCCTGTCTCGCGGACGCCAGATTAATTGTCACACCTGTCCCGTTTATTAGGGAGGCAATCGCCGGGCTAATTCCAAGAGTCGAGGTATCGGCCCCCCGAACCGCACCACGAAAGCGTGGACAATTTTGAAGTGGTCCTTTTTGGTGCGCCAGCGGACGCCGGTCGTGGCCCAAAGAACAAGTCAGAGCCGAGAGTTGATAAACAAACAAATTATATTCTCAATAATGGCAGATCGAAAACAATACATAAGAATGCACACTCCACAATAGTTGCATACAATATGACACCAATCAAACCAATCAATCAACGTACTACACAACACAATCAGCCACACTTAATACATCGGACACGGACAACAATACGCACTACAATGCAGTCACATGCATTGAACAACCAAGACACTTAAAGACTAAGAGATAGAAAACCTATTCAGTCCAAAGTTCTTGGAACCAGAGTCTAGATGATACTCTTCCGAGAATCACTCACTCAAAGTCCAGCGTTGTTGTCGTTCCGCAGCCCTCTGAAGTTTCTCTTCCAGGAAACCTCGCCGGAGTTTCTCTTCCAGGAAAACTCCCGTCTTCAATAGGTCACTCTCCAAGCTTCAAACTTCTTCGCCGGAAATCCGTCGGCTTCACACACGCAGCTGTTGCCCGCGTCTTCGCTCGATAGCGGTAAACCCACGCTCTTGCCTGTAGCTCGAGCCGTCCCTACGGACCAAAACTTCGCCGACTACACGGCGGACTCTCTACGCGCTCCGGCGCTAACTTTCCGTCTTCTCCTGTTCTGTCACTACGGGCAGAACCTTCGCCGACTACACGGCGGAATTCCTACGCGCTCTGGCGTTAACTTCCGTCACCTCCTGCTTTCTCGTCTCGGCTGCTCGATTAAATACGTTCCGCGCCACCTTCCAGAATCTTCTCCTCATTTCGTCGGCGCGACGCGCAGCGAAGGCTGGGGAGAGGCACGAGACGGTTCGACTGCCCTCTCCGGAGAATGAGTCACTCGGTCTGACCCCGCCTCCTTCGTTCTAGAAAGATCGCGGCCTTACTGGGCCGCCGAAGTGGGGGTGAGGAGGTTCGTTTGCGAAGCCGTGCTTCTGCGGGGAGAGCGCGCGCCCGGGAGCCTTGGATGTTTGCTTTCTTTCTTTTTCTTTTTTACCTCGCGGCGTTTCTACCGCCCGTTGTCGCAAGGATTTGGCGGCGCGCTCTTTTTTTTTTTTTTTTTAGCGCTCGTTCTGTGACAACATCATCACCTGGCTGCAGTGATGGAGCCTGTCGGGACCCTCTGTCAGCATACAACTTCTGCTTGAATTGTTTTAGGAATACAGATGCCTGCAGGGTTGACCCGAGTACATCCAACGGGGTCTTGAACATTCTTCCTGTCAAGAGTTCACACGGTGGCCGACCTGTCACTTCATGTGGTGTGGTCCTATAGTGGAACAGAAACATGGAGATCGGCATTTGGAAGTTCCCAGAACCAGACTTCTTGGGTTTGTTCTTCACAGTTTGTACAACTCGTTCAGCTGAACCATTTGAGGCAGGGTGATACAGCGGTACAAGCATGCGGCACATTCCATTTCGAGTTAAGAACTTAAGGTACTGGGCGCTGGTGAAGGCAGGGACCGTTGTCGGAAACTATGACATCAGGCAGGTCATGCTGGGCGAGTGCAATTCTCAATG
>WOVY01006870.1:0-91893 GCA_013436015.1 Rhipicephalus annulatus | reverse complement strand
TATCTATCTATCTATCTATCTATCTATCTATCTATCTATCTATCTATCTATCTATCTATCTATCTATCTATCTATCTGTCTGTCTGTCTGTCTGTCTGTCTGTCTGTCTTCTGTCTGTCTGTCTGTCTGTCTGTCTGTCTGTCTGTCTGTCTAGCCGCCTACGACTTTTAGATCTCCTGGCCGTTTCGATTATGGTATCAATACCAAACTTGGTATGGCATAACATGACTGTATGAAGAACATATCTCACTAGTCATAACATGAAAGTCGTGACGTGGATGTCATGAATGTCATCATTTACATTTCATGGTCCTGCAACTCTTGCAGTGGTTTCGCTCAAATGGCATGTTGCAAAACTGGTATGGTATGACATAATTGGATGGCGAACACAAGCGACAGACCCTCACATGAAAATCATGCGATGCGTGTCATGTAACAATATGACTACATGCCACGCTCATGATGCGCTCGCGGCCATTTCGCTAGCGTCACATATACCAAATATGGTACTACGGTACGTGAATGGATGACGAATGTATGTGACTTGTGCGAACATCATAAAGATGAGACGCGTGTCACGTAACGACATGACTACATGCTACGCTCATGATGTTTTCGCGGCCGTTTCGCTAGCTTCACATATAGCAAACTTGGCATTACGCGATGCGAACGGGTGATATAGGTAAACGACAAATCCAAACATGATAATCATGACATGCGTGTCACGTAATAACATGACTACGCGCCACACTGATGATGCGCTTGTGGCTGTTTCACTGGCTTCACATATTCCAAACTTGGTATTACGTGACGCCAATGGATGGCGAAGGTATGTGACTGGTCAAACATGATAATCATGAAATGGGAACGCCGCTTGCTAGACGCAAGCCGGATGCGCTCGCATCGGCTCCTGCTTTTTAAAATGTTTTTGATCGCAAATTTGCCGATCGACCTCGGTTTTCCGACTCATCTGATCCAGTTTCTTTCAAGGATCGAGTGGATACCCGACTTTTGCGGGTAGGTCTGCTCGGCCTGCCGAGCGAGACGCTTCGAGGATGCCGCTCGAGGAGATGGTCTTCGGCGAAGAAATCTCCAGGCAGGAGGATGAAGCCTCCGGATGGATTGTTGCCCACTCTCGGAAGAAGCAGCGTCAGGATTTTACGCCCGGCGACAGCCCTGGCCCCAGTGCCGGTCATCGTGCCGCCCGTCCAGCGCACCCGAAGGGGCCGATAAACAAGCTCATCGCCGCGTCGCGCCTGCCGCGATTGCCTAAAGATCACTACCGGGTTGTCGTACGTCTCAAGGGAGGCGTGGATGTGCGCAAGGTCAGCGGAATCAAGGTTACCCAAGCTTTGGTGATGGCTGCTTGTCTCGGCCCGCCGCAGGCTGAGGAAGATATTGTTTGTGCCAATGAAATGCAGAACATTTTGTGATCAGCACGCCACACGCTAGGAACGCAGAAGCCTACGCTAAAGTGAAGCAAATTCGAGTGGGAGAAACGCTCCATGAAGTCTCTACTTACGTGACGCCACCCGGGGATACGTGCAGAGGAGTTGTTCGCGGTATCGACCCTGAGCTCTCTGACGACCGGCTTGGTGAGCTCTTCGTGCACGCAAGAAATCCGAAGGTTCTTGGAGTACGGCGCATCAAGAAAAACGCCCACGGTGATCGTCCTGTTTGACGGTATGAAAGTTCCAAACTACGTCATGTGTGGGACGAACCTGATCCGGTGCACGCTCTACCGACGACAAATCGACGCCTGTCGAACCTGCAGAAAGCTGGGACGTCGCTCGGACGTTTGTCCCACTTCTACAGTCATCACCTGCCCGTCCTGTGGGGTCTCATCGCCCCCTGAGAATCATACGTGCCAGCCGAAGTGCTCCATCTGTGGAGGAGCGCATCCGACGGCGGATCGGGCCTGCAAAAGCAGGTACCAGGTTCCCTACATCGTTCGGCGTAGAAGGCGACGACGGAGAAAAGCAAACAAGCAGCGCGCGGAGTTCGTGCCACAGCAAGCTCCCGGGCTTGGGTTCAACCAGGGGGGTGGCCTTGATAACCCTGGGCGGGGTGCGGGTCACCGCTCTCGCTCGAGGGATAGGTCTGCCTCCTGTGCCCGGATTCAGCAGGAACCTACCTGGGCTGAACGAGTGGGCCCAAAACGTGAGTCTCGCACTATCGTGCAGCGCCAGTTGCCAGAGCAAGCTACGGCTAGAATACAGCAGCTAGAGCGTGAGAATGCAACTCTGAGGAGTGAGCTTCAGGAGATTAAAGCATTAGTTGAGGAGCTTAGGCAGCGCGAACGCACGCCGGAAGGGGCGGCGATAGTGCAGCAGGCCGAGGCACAACCTAGAGGCGGTAAGCGAAAAGCCGCTGACCCTCCGGTAGATATCGAGAAGGAGTTTAGTGACTTTAAACAGGAAATTATGGGGGTGATCCATGAAATTAAGGAGGCCATCGCTGGTGTCAGCTCTGTCATCCAGTCCCTTTCTGCAAGGGTGGTGGTGGTGGAGCAAAACCTAAGTAGCAATCATGGAGAAGCTAAATAAAACATTTGTCATTTGGCAATAGAATTGCGCGAGCTTCCACAAGAAGAAGGCAGTCTTGCAGCAGTTCGTCAGCTCACAGGAGAATAAGCCAGCCGTAATACTCCTCCAGGAGACCCTTAAAGGAGAGGTGGCCCTCCGGGGTTATCGCTCCGTGGCCTGCTGGGGGGAAGGAAAACGCGGGGTCGCCACCCTCATATCCAAAGAGTTCTCCTTTGAGGTTCGCGATGTACGTCCAGACCTAAAGGTGGAACACATACTCATTGAGTTAATCCCAAACTCTCGGCTTAAGGAGCACCTATTCATTCTCAACGTTTATAGCTCACCATCTGATACACGGGAGACTTTTAATGCGCTTCTCTGCAAAGCCTCCAAAATCGCGGGCTCGGCTCCGTTGACAGTTGCTGGCGTCTTCAATGCGCAACATCAGACATGGGGCTATATCAATAATACGGCTAAGGGGCGGGCGCTTCTGCAGCATACTACCAATCTTAATATGTTACTAGTTACTGATCACAACTTTCCCACACGTCTCGGCAATTCTGTAGCAAGGGACACCACGCCGGACCTGGCTTTTGTCAGGAACGTCGAGTGCCCTTTCTGGCAGAACTTGCATGAGAACTTGGGGAGCGACCATTTCATCGCGTCTATCTCCCTCGATGTTAAAGCACCGCCGCCGCGGTTTTCAAAATTGTTGATTGGGATGCCTTTCGGGAACTCAGACAAAGCGATGAAAAAGAGTACGATGACCTTGGCCAGCTACTTGAGCGTCTTAAGGCAGATGTTAAAGCTGCCACTAAGGTGGTGGAGACGGATCTTAAAACGGAACGCATGGGCAGCCGCCTAGCAAGGCTCCTTGAAGCCAAAAACTCCTTACTTAACAGATGGCGTACGCAGCGACTCAACAGGCGGCTCAGAAAGAAAATTGCTCTGCTCAAACAGGAGATTGAATCGTACAGCCAAACCCTGGCCAGACAACAATGGGATGAGGTCTGTAACGCTGTCGATGGGCAGATGCGGTCAGGGGCGAAATGGAACATTCTCAAGCACCTCCTGGGAGATAAGCAAACTAAAGCTAATCAGAAACACACTGTTGATCGGCTCATTCACAAGGAGAGGTCTGCTGGGCTCTCCAATGATCAAATCTTACAACAGCTGGCGGATAGGTACCTCCCCCTGGGGGCTACCACGGATGCAGACTACCCGGATTTCTCTGGTCTGGAGGATGCGGAGCTGGACTCCCCCTTCAACACGGCAGAGATCAGGGCGGTCCTTTTTGATCTCAATGGAAAATCTGCTCCCGGGCCGGATGGTATCACTAACAGGCTACTTAAAAATCTGGACGATAGATCCATTGAGCTACTAACTGACGAGGTCAACCGGGTTTGGGAGTCGGGGCAGGTGCCGAAGGAGTGGCGAACGGCCTCTGTCGTCCTCATTCCCAAGCCTGGTAAACCTCTCGGGCTCGGCACGCTCCGACCGATCTCGCTCACGTCTTGCGTGGGTAAGGTCGCGGAACATGCAATCCTTAACCGAATCTCCCATCACACTGAACAAAACGAGCTCTTCCCTTTCAATCTCATTGGCTTTCGTCCCGCGCTCTCTACGCAGGACGTTATGAAAATGATTAAACATCAAATTCTCGACATAGACACCAGAGATGTCCGAGGGATTCTTGCACTCGATCTGGAGAAAGCTTTCGATAATATCTCACATCCTCACATACTGGATTCGATCTCTGAGTTGGGATTGGGGGCCCGCTTTTACGGGTTCGTCCGCTCTTTTCTCAGGGATCGCGTTGCCACCATTCGGCTCGGGGACCTCTGCTCCAAGGAATTTAACCTTGGACCTAGGGGAACCCCTCAAGGATCGGTCATTTCGCCGCTAATTTTTAATATCACGATGAAGAAACTCTCGCTTGAACTCTCTCGTATCGACCGCATCGGACATGCGCTGTATGCGGACGATATTACTATATGGTGCACTGGGGGTAGGGACGGAGACGTTGAGGAGTCCCTCCAGCAGGCCCTCAGGTGCACGGAGGAGTTTTTGGATAGCACGGTGCTGCACTTGTCGACCGCCAAGTCGGAGCTCCTCCTGTACACACAGCCGGATAAACGCAAGTTCACCACTATTCCATTTCCGCCGGAAGAGATCAGGAACGAAATTCACACACGGTCAGGGCAGGCCATCCCCCGTGTCGATAAAATTCGGATATTAGGCATGTTCCTGGAGGAGCACGGAAGTAACTCTCATACTCTGATTCGTATTGCGGCAAAGGCGGAGAGCATGGTCAAGCTTATACTTCGGGTGTCTAACAGGCGTGGAGGGCTTTGTGAAGCCAACCTCATGAGGCTTTTCCATGCCTTTCTTATGAGTCACATTAATTACATTGCCGCAGCGCATAGGTGGGAAAGGAAAGAACAAGGGAAACTGGATGCGATTATTCGAAAGTGCATTAAGAGGGTCTTGGGCCTTCCAAACAACACAAATGAGGAAAAGCTCAAGGCTCTTGGTATGCATAATACATTTAGTGAGATTGCAGAAGCGCAACAAACAGCACAAGCTGCACGACTGTCCTCTTCCAAAGCTGGGAGACGCATCCTGGAGTTTCTGGGCTGCGAACCAACTATAGTAGCAGACAAAAAGATACAGCTTCCACCCAAATTGAGGGAGCAGATTACGGTCTCACAAATTCCTAGAAATGTTCACCCTCTCTACAATGTCGGCCTCCGGGCCGCTAGGGCTAGGTCGCTCCTCAGTTCCGCCGCTGCCACCCCTGAACTTGTGGCGTTCGTTGACGCAGCACAGTCTCCCGGCACATCCAATTTCGTGGCTGTGGTCACTGACCTTCACGGTAAAATCCTCACAGCAGCATCTCTTCGAGATACCACGCCGGCTAGGGCAGAGCAGGCTGCTATAGCAATGGCCGTGGCGATTCCCATGCGCACGCGCATTTTCACTGATTCTCGAGCTGCTGCACGAGCGTTCATGACCGGATCAGTCTGTGAGCAGGCGGCCCATCTTCTTACCAAAAGACCACATTGCACGGAAATCGACGGCCACATCACCTGGTTTCCTGCCTACATGGGCAAGGATGTCCACCCTGTTATCCCCAATGCCAATGAGCTTGCCCATGCCCGAGCACGCGAACTGTCCCACCGTGACGGGCAATCGGCATCTAATTTTGGGGATGGCATCCGGCAGCTTGATTCGCTCCTCACCTTTAACGAAATTTGCAAAAATTATCAATTGGCCAGGCGTAGCTTTCCGCTCCCGCACCCGCAACTCTCTAGGGCCCAGTCAGTCACTTTAAGAATGCTGCAAACGGGTACTTACCCGTCGCCTTTAGTGTACAGCAAGTTTATCGACAGCATAAGGCCGCAATGCCCTCATTGCGAAGAGAGACGTTGCACGTTACCCCACATGCTCTGGCAATGCGCGGCGCTGCGCGATGGCGAGCCTCTCAGCACAGAAGCTGCCTGGAGGACGGCAATTACCAGCTCGGACCGAGAGGTCCAAATCCGGGCTGTCCAGAGGGCCCGCAATTTGGCGGAGGGGCTCGCTCTTCCTGTCCCCACGTGGGTGCGGCCAGCAGCCGACCCTCCCTCTTGAGGGAAATCGGCTCCTCAGGACAATTTGTAAATAAAGTTCATTGACTGACTGACTGAATCATGAGATGCGAGTCATGCGAGAACCCGGAGCTGTACTAGAAGAATGCCAGAATTCGATTGTGAGAGCTACATTAAACGACAAAGAAGACGTGTGCGGCTTGGCCAACCACAGCGCGTCATGTTTGAAACATGGAGCTGGGTTTACTTTGGATAACATTATGCCTATTTAACTCACATCTAATCTGGAAAACTAATCGAAAGACTTCTACACATTAGGATAGAAAACTGGTTGGACGAAAATGCAATTTTAAGCCTATGCCAAATTGTATTCAGGCGTGGCTGCTTCATTTGGTGTGCCCATTTTGACCTGGAAAGCAGGATACAACTAGCTCGTTCTAAGAAACAGGTTTCCGCCTTAGTCACTTTAGATATTGCAAAAGCTTATGGCAGTGTGGAACACATTAAACTAATAAATTTGCTAACGTACATCGGGTTACCAAATTACTTCGTGGCATGGGTTTACTCCTTCCTAAAAGATAGAGAATTCTATTGCTCTCAATCTGGCATGTCGTCTTCAAAGTATCAACAAACTATAGAGTTCTCCCGCAAGGACTTTCACAATTATTATTTAATAATTTATTGTGCACAATTCCAGTACAACATGATGTACAGGTGTATGTACACGCTGACGACATCGTATTTTTTGCTACAGCTACAGATATCTACAACCAACCAACCAACCAACCAACCAACCAACCAACCAACCAACCAACCAACCAACCAACCAACCAACCAACCAACCAACCAACCAACCAACCAACCAACCAACCAACCAACCCAAACCAAACCAAACCAAACCAAACCAAACCAAACCAAACCAAACCAAACCAAACCAGACCAGACCAGACCAGACCAGACCAGACCAGACCAGACACAGCAGACCAGACCAGACCAAACCAACCAACCAACCAACCAGCCAACCATGTTTGCCAATCTCACCGACAAGAAAAGTCACCGCGGTTGACTTCGTGTCTGCCCCAGGCAAACATGCCGTGCCATGTTCTAGGTCGGCCCAAGCTGAGAAAAAAACGCTTGTAGGCACCGATGCATCGGACTCATCGTTAAATCTAGCAGCTGAGGGCTGTGTAGACGCTGACGTTGCGAAGTCTACGAGCGCTGGTGTTTCGCCAAAAACAGAATTGAAACTGAATAAGCAAAGCCCATTAACTCATTCCAAAAGCCAGGCTCGCGACTTCTTTGAACAAGTAGCAAGACCCTATGGGAGCTCTTTTCTGATGCGTGTCAACTAGAAATCCGTGATCAAAGTCGTTGGAGGTGGCGACAACGTTGATGCTGAAGCCCTACCAAGGTCTGATTCGTCAGAAAGCAGCTTCAGCCTCGGAGTCGACAGTAGCATCGGACTCTCTTCTAGCCTAGATGAATTTGACGTGGAAATGCAAGTCCCGCGAGATGTCAAGCGTGCTCACAAGTCTGGAACTAGCTCGGACGGCACCTGGGATAGCCGCTCCTAGTCCCAGACCACAAAGAAACCTCGACCCTTTTCGAGAGGGTCGAAGTGTGCTGTGTAGTTTGTGCACTCCAGTTTCCCCGGACAGATCCCCGGGGTACCGACTTGAAAAAACACGACCAGGTCAGTCACTCACAGACATTTCAATGTGGCTGACACCCTGAAAATCATTTCTTTAAAAGTCAAGGATTCCGTAACCCAGTAAAGCAAGCCGAAGTTATCAGCATAGCCTGCGCAGAACATTGTGATATTCTGTGTTCACAAGAAACCAATTTTTTTTACTATTGGCCGCGTTCATGCATTCAAACGTGCATTTAATTAAGACTGTTACTTTTCTTTCGCGACATCTCGCTTCCGTGGAGTTGGAATTATCATTTTTAACCGCAGTCTTCTACGCAATCACCATGTTTTATATGACGGGATTTGACAGGTATTGGATTTTGACTGCGTCCCATCATCCTTCAAGCTGCGAGTTTTGTGTATTTATGGGCCAGCTCTAGCAGTGATGTCTAACGATTTTTTCCATGACCTGGACGTGTATTTTCTAGATGGCCATCATGTCATACTCACTGGAGATTTTAATTGTGTATTAGACACGCGAGCTGACATGCAAGGTCCAGGATGGGGTCACTCTGATTGCAACGCGCGGGAGCTGCGTCACCTGGTCCAACATTTCTGTTTGATAGATACGTACAGACTGGTGCATGGACCACAGTATGCCTGGACTTGGCGGCGTAGCACATCGTCTAGTCAGATGGATCGCTTCAATGTGCCGAGCGCGCTAGCTTCTTACGTATCGCACTCCGATGTAGTAACATTACCATCATCCCCTGTTTATAAATCAGACCACCGACCAATGACGCTCGAGGCTTACTTTCTCTTTTCATCATCAGTGAGACCTTGGCGTCTTGACATCCGCATTCTGCACGACGCGCGTTCACGCTCCAGTTTATCTAGAATCTTGCGGCCCTCTCTCATGGGATCCGGTCTGGAGGTGTGGGACGCGCTCAAGACACAGTGGCGTTTACACTGCTCAGTAGCAGGGCGTGTCCTTAGACGCCATACGTCCGAAGAACTGGCGGACACTGCCACAAAGCTGCGTATTGCTCTTCGGGTCGATTGGCTAACTCTCTTGATGCGCGCATGGCAGCGAGAGTAAAGGGGTCGTTTTCAACGCCTTATTGCAGCTTCGTCGTTGACGGTGGCTGCTTGGCGTTGCAGACATAATCCATGTGCTCACCCTGAGGTTCTACGCTTTGCGAAAAGCTCGCTTCTAAACCCGTCGAGTCGACTAGGAACTCCGGCTGCCAGATCCTTACACACTGTGTTGCCGCCGGCACGTGATCAATGAGTTTTCCTAGCTCACTTTGCCAACATGGTTCGAACGACAATGTCATCACATCGCGGTACTACCGAGAACACCACATTGTTAAGTAGGCTCCTTCAAGTTTCATCAGAAGTAGTTGAGCAACTTTGCACAAATCCGTCAGCTGACGAAGTGAAAGAAGCGCTGTCTTCCATGAAGCGTGGCTCGGCCCCTGGGCCAGACGGGTTGCCTGTTGAGTTTTATTTAACGTTGTGGGGCGACATTGGTGCTCTCTTCACATCTGTTATTCGCCGCTGTTTTGAGAACTTTGATTTCCCTGATAGTTTTCGCGATGGTCGCATTGTTTTAATACCTAACCAAGACCCATCGTCGGCTCGCCCAGAGGAGTGTAAACCAATAATGCTCCTCAACGTTGATTATGAAACTTTCGCAGCAGTTATCACTCGGTGTTTGAGAAGCCTGATGCCTTCCTTAATAGGTCATCATCAGGCGTGCTCTATTCCTGGAAGAGACATCCACAGTCTCTTCTTTGTTGCGCGTGTTATCATGGCGCACACGTTAGCAAGATCAGCTCGGGGACTCTATATGTTTCACTTGACCAAGAAAAGGCATTCTATCGCCTCGAAAATAGCTTTATATTTAGCGTAATGGCAGCATTTGGATTCTCCCAAAACTTCATTGAGCTTCTCAGAAACGCATACCGAAATATGCGCAGAACGTTGTTTCTTGATGCTTTAGAGAGTGCGCCATTTCTTGTTACCCGTGGTGCTCGCCATGCTTATCCTTTATACCCTGCACTTTTTGTGCTCAGCCTAGAAACATTCCTTCGCTCGCTAATCTCTGATCAATACGTTCGAGGCCTTCCTCTTCCAGGTAGTGATACCGTGACGGTGACAACATTTGCTGATGACATCACGTTGTATTCGAAGAATGAGAACTTTTTATCCCGTAGCCTACGACTTTTTGCTTAGTATATATGGCACGATTTCAGGTGCTGCGTTAAAATTTTCAAAACGTCCATATTTATTCATTGGTTCCCCAGACGCCAGCCTAAGTCCCTTTTTCGGTATTCAAAAAAGTGACTCCATTCGCATTCTGGGGCTTGATTATACTTCCCACGGCATATCAGCCTCCTTGTGAGTTTCAGTAGTCGAAGATGTAAAACGACACGTCCGGGAAGCACAAGAGTATGATTTACCGATGCTCGAAAGAAGGTATTTAGCACAGACTGTGTGTTGCGGCCATGCGTGGTACATATTTCATGTCGTACAGCCCCTATTACGAATCACTAGGCCTTTGCAATTCCTCATTGACTAATTTTTCTGGTCACGTGGAACAGAGGTGGTTTGCCGAGTAGCACTTGGGCAACCGAAAAACTGCGGTGGATTCGCATTCGCATCCGTATTTGTTCGCTACCGGCTATAGTTGCCCTGCGGTTCTTACTTTGGTTGTTGCACGGCGATCAGTGCCCCGCATGTGATCTTGCCTGCTATTTCTTGGGCACGAAGATACGCTATTTACTACCAGATGCACGGCTTAGCTTTGCACCGCTAACACTTAACGTGCCTGCATTTTACTCAACGGCAGTAGCATTTTATCGACACGTGCAGCAGGTTTGTCCCGATGTGGACATTCTCGAAAGCTGCATTGTAGATACAGCGGCGGTTCTTCTGCTTCCTCCGTTTCCTCCCGCCCGTTTAGCACGATCGAGACATGTCTCGTGGAGCGCGATAACAGCATCGTTTTTGCCTGGTCACCTCCGTGACTTCATGTGGCGTCTTGGATGGTGAGTACTCCTAACACGGGACAGACTGGAGAAGTGGGGCATGCTCCCATCTTACACTTGTCCTAACTGCCCGTTACAGGAGTCTAACCAGCGCATGCTGCAGCAATGTGTCATTGAAAAGGTGTTTTGGAAGGCCGTTAACAATGGTTTTTGTGGCCTAGGTGTTGATCGCTTTGTCACATCTGGTCGCTGCTCGCGTAGTCGCTTTGCACGTCTTCTAATAGCTGCGGGAGCTTTTTGTTTGTAGCGTAATAGGTGCGAGGCTGTTGCGGCAGGTCATCGTCGTCGTGCTCTCTTTTTAATTCTGAAACTCTTATAATCTCAACTTCTATCGTTTCTGTCGCAGAAATTGTTCTGCCTTGGGGAGGAAGAATTTCTGCGACAAAGGTCGTGCCGCTTTCTGTCCGTAGTTGATGGACGTGTTCGATTAGTCTCCCACTTGGCCTGGTTCCTATAGCCAGGTCACCTTTCAGTGTCTGATTAGTGCATGTAATCTGTATGTGTTTACTATTTCTATGTGTTTAATTGTGAATGCCCCGTATGGGTGTGAGTTTTGAAATATATGCACTTCATTCTAACGCTGTAAGTTATATAATTTTTGTGAATGTTGATACCTGTTGTGCATATTTCCTTACATCTTCACCAAGTCTTGCAAATTTTGTACATATATCATGTACATTGTCAATATTGTGATTAGTCTATATATGTAGTGTATGTAGTCATCAGTAACACGTGTTAGGGACACCCTACGTACTTGGACACTTTTGTTTAAATGTGTCATATATATTGGGCTCTGTAATTTGTTTGTTATTGTGCTTGTTGTATTGACGCTCGTTCTACAGGTTTGTTGCGTCCCACGATGGAATAAACTTTTTCGAAACGCAAACACTATACGGCGTTCGTAACTCCGTTTGGTCAAACGCCCTCGACGAAGTAAAACTTAAAATTGAGAGCGCACGTGATTTCGACTTCCCGCTTCTTGAGCGGAGGTACCTTGTGCAGACTGTGTTCTGCGGTCGCATTTGGTACCTTTCTCACGTGGAGCAGCCGCCTTTACGCATCGTGAGGTCATTGCAGTCTGTCTTGTGTTCTTTCTTTCGGCCGGTGGCACTGAGTCGGTTTCTCGTGCGGCGTTAGGACAGCAGCGTTCCCAGGGAAGTTTCGCTTTCCCTTCGGTATCAATACGCTGCCGGCTACTGGACCTGCGCTTTCTGTTGCGCCTCGTACAAGGAGAGGAATCTCCCGCGCGAACTGTGGCATATTATTTTCTAGGCACTCACCTTCGGTATTTAATGCTTAATGTGCACCTTAATCGTCATATGTAGTCGACTTGCCCTTGGGTAGATGTGTTAGACAATCCTATCGTTGACACAACAGCCGCCTTGTTGCTCCCGTTAGTTCCTCCGGCACGCCGCACCCACTCTAGTCGTGCGTCTTGGAGCACGCTGACTGTGCTATTTCTGCCTGGCCACCTCCGCGGCTTCATGTGGCGGCTGGGGTGGGGTGTTCTTCCTACCCTTGACCGCATCAAAAGGTGGAGAATGTTCCAGTCAGCAACATGTCCGAACTGCTCCCTACGGGAAACAAACCAGCATTTTTTTAATACAATGCGTCGTTGCTCGTGTTTTCTGGAGGGCCATGCATGCAGGATTTTGCGGCCTCGGAGTAAACCGCTTTGTTTCTTCTGGACCTTGTTCCCGAGGCCGCTTCGCCTGCCTTCTCATTGTTGCTGGTTCCTATACTGTCTTTGGCGTAATCGCCGTGAGGCTGTTGCAGCAGGTCATCGCCGTCGCGCTCTCTTTCCGATTCTGGAGCGACTGTACAAGGAAATACTATCTGTTTTGTCGGAGGAACTCTTCTTTCTCGGTGAGTATAGCAATTCCTTCGACACTGGTCCTGCCCTTTTGTGTTCGTCTGCGAGAGACGTGTAAAGCTTGTTTTCAGGCCTGTCTGGTTTTAATAGGTTGATCTTTGTTTAGTGCTCGCAGAAATACCTTGTAAAGACCATGTAAATACCTAGCATATAGATCTTTATATTTCATTTGCGTGTTATTCGTTTACCAAGTATTGTACATATGTACACACATCTTTTTGTAACGATTCTTGTGTATCTGTGTATGTTGTGTTCCGCGTACATATGTAAACATACCTTTTTGAAGCAATTTCTAGTGTGTCTGTGGATGGTGTGTTCCGTCGCGATGTTCTGTTGGATTGTAATTAATGTTCATTGTTCGTGAGAATGAATTTCTCTGAATACATGCATGTTGCATGTATTCATGCAACATGCATGTTACATGCATGTTGCATGGAGTGGGCTTGTCAGCAGCAGAGAAGGCAACATGCTCAGTAATCCGCTTTGCCTTGCGATACAGGTCTTGGCGATTCTTCTTGGTGAAAGCCCTGCGGTATGCACCGTCTTTCCGGGGCTGGCTCGGGATGATGACGTCACCTCGTCTGGCTGGCCTGGCGAAGCCTGGTTATCATCACCTGTGGACGATCGCTGCTGCATCGAGGAAACAACGCCTCTTCTCATCTTAGCGTCCACGTGGAATCAACGCCGAGTGACGTCGGTTCCCGTGATCGCTTCGGAGCCTTTAAATCCACGGGCAGTCCCATACCATGGCAGTGGGCTTGTCAGCAGCAGAGAAGGCAACATGCTCAGTAATCCGCTTTGCCTTGCGATACAGGTCTTGGCGATTCTTCTTGGTGAAAGCCCTGCGGTATGCACCGTCTTTCCGGGGCTGGCTCGGGATGATGACGTCACCTCGTCTGGCTGGCCTGGCGAAGCCTGGTTATCATCACCTGTGGACGATCGCTGCTGCATCGAGGAAACAACGCCCCTTCTCATCTTAGCGTCCACGTGGAATCAACGCCGAGTGACGTCGGTTCCCGTGATCGCTTCGGAGCCTTTAAATCCACGGGCAGTCCCATACCATGGCAGTGGGCTTGTCAGCAGCAGAGAAGGCAACATGCTCAGTAATCCGCTTTGCCTTGCGATACAGGTTAGTAGGTACTTTCCTGCCCCCTGTTATCGAAGTGATAACCGATTCCTGCTGCTGCTGCCTTGCCCACTGTGTCTTAAACTTCTTTTTGCTTGCGTCACACCTATACCTGTTGATCTGTTGGTTTGCGGTGACGTTGAAGCTAATCCTGGTCCTCTTACGGAAAAGGAAATGCTATCTCAGCTTCTCGCTGGCCAAAAAACAATGAAAGCAGCTATTGAGAACGTACAGGCCAACCAGAAAGATTTAGTTGAAAAATTTGGCACGCTAACAGAACGAGTGGATGCCATTGAGCGTCACAGGAATAAATTTTCTGCATTGCCTCAACAAGTGAAAGAACTTCAGGATACTATGACTCAAATGCAGCAAAAATTAGCATTCCTTGAAGGTAAAGTTGATGATTTTGAAAATCGGAGCCGTAGAAATAACCTAATCATTTATGGACTAAAGGAATCCCCTAGGGAAACACCTCAGATGCTCCAAGATAATGTCGAGGAAATCCTCGAAAATACATTAGGTATAAAGGCAATTACTATTGAAAGATGCCACAGGCTTGGACGCATAGTTGAAAACAAAGACAGACCAGTTATTCTAAAGTTTATTGATTATCGTGAGAAGATGTCTGTTTTGAAGGTTAGGCACAAGTTAAAGGGCTCTGTATTGTCCTTTTCTGAAGATTTTTCATACAGGGTTCGTGAGGCACGCAGAAATCTGTGGAAAAGTTCCGAAAAAGAGAGAGAAAACGGTGCTAAAGTTAAGCTACTCTACAATCGACTGAGTGTGGATGGGAACTTGTTCAGTTGGGATGAATCGAAAAATGCACGTGTTAAGCTAAAGAAGAATGAAAAATGACGGGATATGTGCAGTGTACCGTCGCTGAAAATACTAAATTTAAACTGTAGAAGTGTTATTAGCAAAACCACAGAATTAGAAGGAACCCTCCTGGCCTATAGTCCCCATATTGCTATCCTAACCGAAACATGGTTGCACGATAACATACTTGATAGTGAATTTGTTCCGCGGGGCTACCGCGTGTACCGTAAAGATCGTGGGAGTAGAGGTGGTGGAGTGGCGATCCTGTTTAGACAGTCATTGCAAATTACAAAAATGCATGACATACGTAACGTCGAGGGCATATTTTGCAAAGCATATTACGGAAAGACCAGGTACGTTATTGGGGCTATTTATCGCCCACCCAATTCCTCCATGGATGTTCTGGATGAACTACACAACTACCTCGCCGCCCATGTGAAACCTGAGGATCGGATTATTCTAGCTGGAGATTTTAATTTGCCTCATGTTAGTTGGTCATCTTTCTCTTTGCAACAACCTAACTATAAAATTGGTGAAAGAATGATCGATATAGCGTTTTCTTTTGACTTGATGCAAATCGTTGACAAATGCACTCGAATACACGCGAGTTCTTGTTCAATTCTAGACCTTTTTTTCATTAGTGGCTCAATCTCTGCCCAAGCTAGCTGTTCTGTTCTCCCTGGAATATCTGATCATCAGGCTGTGATACTTACGCTTACTAATGTTGTTTTAAAGAAAAATTGCAAGGTGGTCTCGTTCCCAAACTTTTCACGTGCTGATGACACCTCAATATTGGATTTACTAGCATTTGAATTTGATTCTTTTTCGAGTTGCACTGCTGATATTCATTATCTGTGGAAGCGTTTCAAAGACCTTATAAATGAGTGTATTGATAGATTTGTTCCTCGTATTGTAAAAAAATCGAAAGGAAAGAACCCCTGGATTTCTCGGGAAACGTTGCAGTTGCGAAGACGGCTCAAACGTTTAAAAAATCAAAGACGGTGCTCTAAAGACGTAGGTATCCTCCAGCAAAAAATTTCTGAACTTGCTTCTCAAGTGAAAGCAAATGTTGTGTCTGATAAGGAACGCTATTATGGCCAACAACTTCCGAGTCTCATGTCTTCGTCTCCCGAGAGGTTCTGGAGTTTAATTTCGCCTAATACTGTGACTACTGATGTTTTTGTAATTGATGGTGTTGAAACTAGTGATTCATTTGTTATTTCTAACGCTTTCAATGATCATTTTAAATCTGTTTTTACGAGGGATAACGGTGTCCTGGAAACATTTGATGTGGCAAGCCCACCCCTTTCGGATATCATCATAAGTGAAGAGGGAGTTCTTAATCTGCTTTTAAAACTGGATGTTAAGAAATCTTCAGGTCCGGATGGAATACCGAATGAGTTCTTAAAGCGCTACGCACAATGGGTTTCAAAGTACCTAACAATTCTCTTTTCTAAATCTCTGAAAGATGGTCAAGTTCCGGATGACTGGGTAACTGCTAAAGTCAAGCCCTTACATAAGAGTGGAGATCCCCATTCTGTTACTAACTATCGGCCGATCTCATTAATTTCAACTTCCTGTAAACTCATTGAGCATATAATACATAAGCACATTTCAGACTTCCTAGATAAGCACAATATTTTGTCAGATTCACAACACGGATTCAGGAAAGGATTTTCTACTTGTACTCAGCTGGTAACAACAGTACATGATTTTGCGCTATCTATAAATTCCGGAAAACAGGTAGATGCAATTTTTATGGATTTTGCTAAAGCTTTCGATACGGTCTCACACAATAAATTACTCTTCAAACTTGATTTAATTCTTAAAAATACCCAGCTTCTAAACTGGATTTCTGGCTATCTTTTGAATCGAAAACAATACGTCTCTTTCAATGAACATTGTTCTCGTACAGTACCGGTTGACTCGGGAGTGCCCCAAGGCTCCGTGCTTGGGCCGCTCTTCTTTTTGTTGTTTATAAATGACATATCACATGATATACCTGTAAAAGTCAAGTTATATGCGGATGACTGCATTCTATACTCGGAAGTTGAAAACCATACCGACCAAATTCATTTAAACGACGCATTTCAAAAGGTCATTCGTTGGTGTGATAAATGGCAGATGTCAGTTAATTTTAAAAAGACTGTTTTCATGAAAATTTCCCACAAACGTACCCCTCTTCATTTTGCATATTCAGCCAATAATGTTTTTTTGAAGGAGGTACAACACTACAAGTACCTTGGTCTTTGGATTTCGAATGACCTAAACTGGACAAGACATATTAATACTGTAATAAGCTCGTGCAATTACAAGCTATTTTATCTTAGACGAGCTCTCAAGCTTTCAACCCCCGCCGTTCGCCTTATTGCTTTTAATGCAATGGTTCAACCTTCTTTAGATTATGCTTCCATAATCTGGTACCCTCACACCAGAAAAAACATTAGCGAAATGGAAAAAATTCAAAAGAGAGCTGTTAGATTTATTTATAACAGTTTCGGCCGCACTTCAATAACACGTTTATTATCAAAAGCCAATCTTTCAACACCTACACAAAGGAATAAAGTATTAAGATTGAAATTTTTCTTTCAGTTAGTTAAAGGTTATTATAAGTTAGACTTATCACACATACTTAATTTCTCCACGGGATATGCCACAAGACAGAGGCATTCCCTTACAATAACCCCATTCTCCACCCGTAATAACACGTTCAAATATTCATTTTTTCCGAGGACAATCATCGAATGGAATAACCTTAGTAATGAAGTTGTTTCCCAGTCTTCCTTGAATCTTTTTGCTGCGCAGCTCCAGCAATGAGTGTCTGATATGTGATCCTGCTTTTTATTTCTATCACTGTAGCAATTCCCCACTCGTGACCAACTTGAATATAGCGCTGATTTCATTATATGCCCTTATGACTTTTCATTGCAAACCATTGTCTTTTTGTGTACATACCTCACCTGTTTTATATTTACTTGTTTGCCGATTTGTTAATTTAGCAAATGTGTATCCACCCTGCTAAAACCCTATGTTAGGGTTGCAGTATTCATAAATAAATAAATAAAAATAAAGTTGCGTTCCGTGTACACATCTAAACATACCTTTTTGTCACAATTCTTTGTGTGTACCTTTTTGTCACAATTCTTTGTGTGTATGTGGATGTTGTTTTCCATCGCGATGTTCCGTTGGATTGTACTTGATGTTTGCTGTTCGTTAGAATAAATTTCTCTAAACACAGGACCCCACACCCATTCCCACGGGACAGCGCTATGCTTTCCCATAGTAGAGTACCAAGTACTCTAAATCGTTAACCACTTTTTCTTTACACACATAAAAATATTCTCATCCAGGAGCACTATGTACGGCCGACGGGACGGCTTCTTGCTCTTCATTTGAGGAGTGCTGAGTACTCTAAATCGTTAACAACCTTTTCTAAACACAATTTGGTTTGAGTGCTTATTCGTAAGATGTATACACTGTCTTTACTTGTTTTTGATTTTTCGTTTCTTTATGTACTAGTTACGTGTACAATATAACTTACCTTTTTAACAGGTAGAGTAATGTAATCGGAGTAATGATGTGTTCACAACAACATAGTTATGTTTGCTGTGGCACATAGAGATGCCAATGTCTATGTGCCCGTTATTTATAAAATGTTATCATTTTTTGTACATAGTGTAAATAAACGTTTTCTAAACAGTATGCCTAAAATGCCCTTGTACTCGTCTGCCGTTACCGGGACAGCCTTTGGCTCCCCCATAGTAGAGTGCGTAGAGTGCTCTAAAGCATTGATATGTTTTTCTAAACACAGCTATTTTTCAGTGATTTGTGTAATTGTATTCGGTGCAGAGACAGCATATTGCTCTCCAATAGTGGAGTACATCGTACTATGAATCGTCGATCTCTAAATTATAACATTTGTTGGGAACACAGCAGCAGTAGGGCCTTATGGCTTCTTGAAACAGGGACAGCTGATTGCTCTCCCATATCGGAGTACATTGTACTTCGTCGAACATTTGCTCTGAACACAGCATCTGGGACACGTTATCACCTTTTCGGTCGTTTTCAAGATTGCAATAACAGCAGCACGTGTTGCTTTGCCAGTCACTTCCAGTCACTTCAATTATCGCTCTCCATAGCACCAAAGCAGGAAGCTTGTTTGATTTCCTTTTTTTAGGGGCAAAGCTCCTAAAGTTGTGGGTCTGTCTGTGCATGTCTCTCTTTGACCGTTTCGTAACTACTTAGTTGTATGACACACATTGCAGACGGCGCTAGTGTTAGTGACAGACGGACGGACAGAGAGAATGACGGATGCAAGGACGGACCAATGGATGAATGGATGGACGGAGGCACAGGAGGACGCACAGAAACACAGATGGACGGATGGATGGACCGACAGAAGAATGCACGGATGCCCGAACGGATGGACAGAAGCACGGATGGACAGACGGACGGACGGAAAGGACAGATGAACGGAAGCAGGGATGGATGGACGGATGGACAGACAACGCATGGACGCCCGGACGGATGGACAGAAGCACGGACGGGTGGAAGCAGAGACGGGTAGGTGGACAGACGGAAGCATGCATGGACGGACTCACGGGCAGAAGGACAGAAGCACGGACGCACGGCCGGAAGCAGGATTGGACGGACGGATGGAAGCACGGATGCCCCGCCACGGTGGTCCAGTGGCTAAGGTACTGGGCTGCTAACCCACCGGTCGCTGGATCGAATTCCGGCTGTGGCGCCTGCATTTTCGATGGAGGCGAAAATGCTGTAGGCCCGTGTGCTCAAATTTGGATGCACGTTAAAGAACCCCAGGTGGTCGAAATTTCCGGAGCCCTCCACTATATACGGCGTCTCTCATAATCATATGATGGTTTTGGGACGTTAAATCCCACGTATCGGAAGCACGGATGGATAGATGAACGGGTGAACGTACGGAAGGGTGGACGCTTCGCCCCACTCATCATCATTAAGTCCGGGGTTTGCTGCGATTATTTGGTTGGACTAGTGTAAGGGAAAAAATCGCAGCATGTCCACAGAATTAATCATGATGAGAGGGGGGGGGGTGAAGCGTCCGTCAGTCCGTCCGTGCTTCCGACCGTCAGTTCGTTCTAGCTTCCGTTTGTCTGTGTGTTCGTACGTTTTCTGTCTGTCTGTCTGTCTGTCCGTCCGTTCGTCCATCCGTCCGTCTGCTTGTCTGTCCGCCCGTCCGTGCCTCCATCCGTTAATCTAGTGAACACTCCAAGTACCACCATTTTGCGTTTTTTCATTATATATTCTTTATATACATACAAGTACCACCATCCAGCGGACATTCTAAGCACTAAACGAAAGATGGCTACTACTACAAACACGCGACGTATGACCCACGGCGTAAGAACTTACGCCGTGGGTCACCCGGCACAGGCGCACGGACGGATGGATAAACTGACGGACGCAAGGATGCATGAATGGACAAATGGAAGCAAGAACGAACGGACGGACGGAAGCATGGACGGACTGTTGGACGCTTCGCCCCACTCATCATCATTCACTCCGTAGATATGCTGCGATTGTTTTGGTATTGCAATAAGAGTAGTTTACCCATACGAGAAAAATCGGTTGCCCTTTGGTGTCCTTGAAGGAAACAACGCATACTGTCACCTAGGGCTTCCCTGGCTTGATTGATTGATTTGTGGGGTTTAACGTCCCAAAACCACCATATGATTATGAGAGACGGCGTAGTGGAGGGCTCCGGAAATTTCGACCACCTGGGGTTCTTTAACGTGCACCAATATCTGAGTACACGGGCCTACAACATTTCCGCCTCCATCGGAAATGCAGCCGCCGCAGCCGGGATTCGAACCCGCGACCGGCGGGTCAGCAGCCGAGTACCTTAGCCACTAGACCCCCGCGGTGGGGCTCCCTAGCTTGACTGTGCGTTGGTTAGCTGAGTATTGTTACGACCGGCCCTCGGGAGCCAAGCAGGGAGAGATTGGGGGAGAACCGGTTCTTGAACTGACGGTGTCGTCCACCCCCACCTCCCCATTCGGGTTCCTCCTCGCCGGGAGAGCTACGGGGTCTGCTGTGCGTTCGTGACCATATTTGGTAACATTTTGGGGCGCCGGGACCATATATGGACCTCGTGTTGGGTTGTGCCACTCCTTGTGTTGTGAGAGGTGTTTTCCCCTCCCTCGTGGCCGAGGTGCTGGCGACACCGTATTGGCTGACGATGCGGACAAGGCGCCCAGTGTCAACAACGTGGCGCTATAAAATGCCGAAGACGTTTTGTATCACAGGCACTCTTCTCTCTTTGGGTCAGTTGACCACTTCTCCACATGTAAATAAATCTCTGTTGTTCGTTCGGGCGCTTCTTCTCGCTGAATTGTTGGACGATGGATCCTGCGACGGGGCCAGCTACCGAAAACGAGACCGGCAGGACCCGGAGACCCAACAACTGGATGGCAGCGGCGGGATGCTGGTAACCCCGAAAGCGACCACTGGACGGAGTGAGCCCGAAGTTCAACAACGGGACGACAGGAGAAGGAGGACACGAGCTCATCGACTTCCAGAGGGAATCGAACGGCACTTCTGAGAGGCACGACGCCGGAGACATGACTGCGAACTGGGTGAGTGCCGGCTTTCTCTGTTAAATTTTACCAGGCATTTACTCTATGTGTTAAGTAAAAGCTGGTAGAGAGGGGCTGTCTTGGTCATTGGGTTAACAGGTAACTTGCGTCAGGCAGAAATTGTGTGATAGCTTGGTTAAGCTCTTTCTGTCAGTGGCGTCAAGGTTAACAGTGACAGGGCAGGATTCCGTGTAAGAGCTTTTGAAGCTTTATTTGTAGACTAAGTTAACGGAAAACTTGAGGCAAGGCAGGTATCTAGAGCTGTCGTTGCCGTCAAGGTTAATTAGTTGCAGGACAGGAATCTTTGTGGAACAGAGACAGCGGTACTGGAGGCAGCCATGAATCTGAAATCCCTGCGAAAGTCCATGTTGTTGCTTCTTGCAAGGGAGTTGAATCTGGAGGTGTCGGACTCTCAAAGAAAGCCAGAGCTGATAGAGACGATTCTCGCATTGGGGGCGGAGGATGACGAGCTGTCAGAATGTGTCGAGGAGATTCAGGAGAGGCAAGCGGCAGAGGCCGATAGAAAGGCGGCCGCGGCCGAGGCCGAAGCAAAGGCGGCCGCGGCCGAGGCCGAAGCAAAGGCGGCGGAGGCCGAAAGGAAAGCGGCAGAAGCCGAGGCAGATAAGATGCGAAAGCACGAGCTTGAAATGAAGCGCCTCGAGCTAGAGATTAGCCATAATAGTAGAGCAGGAGGCAGCGAGGCATCCGGTACAGCAGAGCGGGCCAGGTTCAAAATGACGGACCTAATGAGATCGTACAAGCTAGGGGAGGACATTGGGCTGTTCCTCGTCAACTTTGAGAGAACTTGTGAAAGGCAAGGTTTCAGCCAGGATACATGGTCTCAACGCTTGTTGTCCCTACTTCCGGGGGAGGCCTCAGAAGTAATCGCGCGCCTCACGAAAGAGGAGGCTGACGAGTACAGTGAGGTAAAGTCGAGCCTTCTCAAGAAATATAGGTTGTCAGCGGAAGGTTTCAGACAAAAATTTCGCAACGCCGTAAAAGAGAACAATGATTCGTACCCGGAGTTTGCTTACCAGTTAATGGCCAACATGGGGGAGTGGCTGAAAGAGGCAAAGGCGTATGGGAATCATGACAAGGTGCTCGAGTGTATCGGTCTGGAACAATTCTATCAAAGGTTACCAGAAAAGGTGAGGTTCTGGGTTCAGGATAGACCAGACGTGAACACCGTAACAAAAGCCGCAGAGCTCGCTGAAGAATTCGTTACGCGCCGCGCCCTCGGGGCAAACAGCGAGCCTAAAAGGGAAAAATTTCTACGGCCGAATAAGGCGCCATTTAGAAAACAACCGACAAGTCTCGCACAAAAGGGTGAGGAAAACAATTCATCTAACCATGGGGCGTCGGCAGAGGCAAGCAAAAGGAAATTTGAGGCGAGAAAACCGGCTGCTTGTTTCAATGGCCACGAAACAGGGCACTTCGCGAAAGACTGCCCGAAAGAAAAGGTGGCCTTTTTATCTATAAATGAAGCCGACGAGAACATGAAGTTGTTAGAGCCCTATATGTACGACCTTATCGTGAACGGCAAGCAGTGTCGGGTTCTTAGAGACTCCGCAGCCACTATGGACGTAGTTCATCCGTCTTTTGTTCAGTCCGGACAGTATTCAGGAGACTGTGCCTGGATTAGACAAGCCGTAGAAGCAAACAGTCAGTGCCTCCCCGTAGCTAAAGTTGTCCTTAAAGGCGCATTTGGTACGTTGGAAACGGAAGCCGCGGTATCGCCATATCTACCCCCTCAGTATCCTTACTTATTTTCAAATAAGTCAGATCAAATGCTGAAGGAGAAAGGTCTAACGTTGGGAGAAGGCATAGTGCAGGCACTGACTAGATCGAAGGCACGTGCGCTAGCTGCGAGAGCATCATTCACTGAGGCAAACAAGCCTCAAATCGACAACGGGCCTGGTTGCGAGTTGGACACCACGGAAACAAATCGACTTGTGCGAGAACAGGCTGCAGAAGCCGTAGTCGCGGAGGCAACCATTCCTAAAGGCGACGTTGAACCTCCTCCCGAATTGGAAGGGGTCAATTACGCCTCGTTGACCGAGCAAATAGAGAATGCCATTGCTCCCAAGCCGATTCCTGGTAGTACAGAGGATAGCACTGAGGGTGACACATTCCAGGTACTAGGAACTACAAAAGAGTTGTGTGTCATGCCAACTTCGGATAATTTCAGTCGGCTGCTGCAGGTGAGCCCCGCTTCATTAATAACCAAACAAAAGGGTGACCCAACGCTTAAGCAATTCCAGGACAGTTCGAAAGAGGGAATCGCCAAACGAAATGTGAGATTCCAAGAGAGGAGCGGCATACTCTATCGAAAATATCTAGATAGGCGAGGAGTAGAATTTGACCAGGTAGTCGTACCTCAGGCGTATCGTCAGGATTTGCTTAGTTTGGTGCATGGAGAATCATGGTCAGGCCACTTAGGCGTAAAGAAGACGAAAAATCGTCTCTTACAGGAATACTACTGGCCTGGATGCTTTAAAGATGTAGAGAGGTTTGTAAAATCTTGCGATGTGTGTCAGCGAGTGGGTAAGCCGGGAGATAAGGCGAAATTTCCAATGAAGCTGGTACCCGTAATCACGGAACCCTTTCGTCGGTTGGTAATTGACACAGTAGGTCCTTTGCCCAAGACAACTTCAGGCTACCGTCACATCCTGACCTTAATCTGCCCAGCTACTAAATTTCCAGAGGCGGTCCCGCTAAAAGAGCTAAGTTCCGTCGAAGTAGTGAACGCACTTCTGTCCGTGTTTGCCCGGGTAGGCTTTCCTGCCGAGATACAATCAGATCAGGGCACCATTTTCACGAGTGCCTTAACGACAACCTTTCTAGAGCGGTGTGGCGTGAAATTATTGCATAGTTCAGTCTACCATCCGCAGTCGAACTCGATAGAAAAGCTTCACTCCGTGATGAAGCGAGTGTTAAGAGCCTTATGTTTTGAACGGAAAACTGACTGGGAAATGTGCTTACCTGCAACGATGTTTGCACTAAGAACTGCACCACATGAGACAACAGGGTTTACGCCAGCGGAACTTGTTTACGGCCGCAGACTGCGGTCTCCTCTTCGTATGCTGAGAGAGTCGTGGGAAGGTCAGGGTGATGATCCTGTAGTAGTGGAATATGTCCTCACCTTATTGGATCGTCTAACAACAGCCCAAGAACTGACCGAGAGTGCGATGACCAAAGCACAGCAGAAGGCTAAGCTTTACTACGATCGGACCGCTAAAGCACGACACTTTGCTGTAGGAGACAGGGTCATGTTGTTGAGGCCCTCCCAAAAGAATAAGCTTGAAGTGCAGTGAGTCGGCCCGGCCGAGATTACTCGAAAATTGTCTGACACCAACTATGTGGTAAAATTACCAGGAAGTCGTAAGGCACACCAGGTGTATCATAGCAACGTACTCAAACCCTACAAAGAGAGGGAAGCCATCGTGAACATGACTTTAATTGTTCCGGAAGAGGTTCCGGCAGAAATCCCTGAATTAGCTCCCGAATCGGACGAAGTCCCGATCGAGAAAAGAGTTGAGGATTTAGTATCAAAGTCACAACTAACAACGAAGCAGAAGCAGGAATTGCGTGGTCTTTTGACCGAGTTTCAGGACAGATTTGTAAGCGAGCCAGGCCGGACATCCGTCCTCACTCATGACATAGAGCTTACCTCGTCGGAACCGGTAAGATCTAAGACGTATCGGGTGTCACCTCGCCGGCTTGAGCTAATAAAAGCAGAGGTTAACAGGATGCTGGAATTGGGTGTGATTGAGCCGTGTGAAAGTGATTACACTTCCCCGTTAATTCTCGTGGAGGTACCCGGCAAAGATCCGCGTCCTTGCGTAGACTATCGTAAGTTAAACCTCATCACCAAGGATCAGACATACCCAATTCCCCACATTGAGGAACGCGTCGAGAGGGTAAGCAGCGCGCAATTTATCTCAACGCTAGACCTAGTGAGAGGTTACTGGCAGGTGCCGCTCACCGAGAGGGCGAGCCGGTATGCTGCATTTATTTCACCATTGGGGACATTCCGCCCTAAAGTGTTGAGTTTCGGCCTAAAGAACGCGCCTTACTGTTTTTCCAACTTAATGGATAAGGTTTTGCGTGGTCAAGAGGACTTCGCATTGCCTTACTTGGACGACGTCGCCGTGTTTTCCTCGTCCTGGCCAGAACACTTGACGCATTTGAGAGCAGTACTGACACGCCTACGCGAAGCAGGTTTAACGGTAAAGGCGCCCAAGTGTCAGCTAGCACAAGCAGAGGTACTCTATCTCGGGCATGTTATCGGTCGAGGGCATCGCCGCCCTCTGAAATGAAAGTGGCAGCTATCCGAGACTTTCCCCAGCCCCGAACGAAAACCGATATTCGGGTTTTTCTTGGAATAGCTGGTTACTATCGTAAGTACATCCCTAGATATTCCGACATTGCCAGCACTCTTACTGACGCGTTGCGCAAGACCGAGCCCCAAATGGTCGACTGGGATGAGGAGAAAGAAAAGGCTTTCCGCGTTTTGAAAGCGGCCTTGTCGAGCCAACCTTTGCTTAGTTCACCGGACTACTCGAGGCCTTTCATAGTACAATGCGACGCTAGTGATAGAGGCATGGGGGCAGTTCTTAGTCAAAGGGATGAGGGGGATCAAGAGCATCCCGTCCTATATGTTAGCCGGAAACTCACCCTTCGCGAGCAGGTTTACAGCGCTAGCGAAAAGGAATGTGCGTGCTTGGTTTGGGAAGTCCAGAAACTGGCTTGTTATATTGCCGGAAGCAAGTTCATTGTGGAAGTGGACCACTGTCCTCTCACCTGGCTACAGACCATGTCCTCTAAGAACGGCCGCCTGCTGCGTTGGAGCCTCGTTTTGCAACAATATACGTTTGAAATACGCTACAAAAAGGGTGTACTCCATGGCAACGCTGATGGCTTAAGTCGATGCCCCTGACGCGAGAGGATGTCTCGAGAACTCTGGCATTTTTTTTCCTGACCTAGACAAGAGCTAGTGATTGTTTTTTTACTCTTTTAGGTGTACTTGTTTGAAAACGTTGAAGACACGGCTATCCAGGGTTTCGGGTTCGGTGTGCTTCCAGTGTTGTTGTTTTGTGTCACCTTAAAGTGTGAGTAACATTTTGAATAAATTGTGTATTTCCTTTAATATCAGTTAAAGGGGAAAATTGCCTGGTGGAGTTTGGCGGAATTGTCCGGCGCTCACCGGCTGAGTAGTTGTGTTTTCATGTGCGTATGTGACGTCTGTTGAGCCCACAATGAAGCAGGTGTTGCCCTCTACTTCATCAAAGACGGTCGTCACCAAACCGACTGCCGGCGCTGATCTCTCCGGACAGTGGCTGCAAACCTCAGCCCATCGAGATCTTCACCCCCCCGCGCGAGAGACTGTTACGACCGGCCCTCGGGAGCCAAGCAGGGAGAGATTGGGGGAGAACCGGTTCTTGAACTGACGGTGTCGTCCACCCCCACCTCCCCATTCGGGTTCCTCCTCGCCGGGAGAGCTACGGGGTCTGCTGTGCGTTCGTGACCATATTTGGTAACATTTTGGGGCGCCGGGACCATATATGGACCTCGTGTTGGTTTGTGCCACTCCTTGTGTTGTGAGAGGTGTTTTCCCCTCCCTCGTGGCCGAGGTGCCGGCGACACCGTATTGGCTGACGATGCGGACAAGGCGCCCAGTGTCAACAACGTGGCGCTATAAAATGCCGAAGACGTTTTGTATCACAGGCACTCTTCTCTCTTTGGGTCAGTTGACCACTTCTCCACATGTAAATAAATCTCTGTTGTTCGTTCGGGCGCTTCTTCTCGCTGAATTGTTGGACGATGGATCCTGCGACGGGGCCAGCTACCGAAAACGAGACCGGCAGGACCCGGAGTCCCAACAGTATATACGAAAGCACAGAGTTACAGTACAAACTCCAAAAGAAAATCTGCAGACCAAAAGAGCGCCGACCAGAAAAACGCCGCAATTACCATATACCTTTTTTAATGTTGCTTTTGCATTTGTTTACAGATTGGCTGAAGTTTGCGCGATTCAGTGTTAGTCATATCGGCGATAAAAATGTAACACGGACATTCTGACAAATGAGAAACACGCAGAGTGTGTTTAACGTAAAAAGTTCTAGCAAAGAATCGAAACAATTGAGTTTACAGTGCGTGGATATCGCGGTGCAGGAAGATGCGTTCGCAGGCAGTTTTGCTGGATATGATTGTCATAATCACTTCAGTTCGAGACTGCAGCGATTGCGAATCGCAGTGTGTCGTAGTCTGCGCTTTCTGTTTAAACGTACTTACAACTCTACTTCACCTGAGCTCGCTTTCGTTATTTACGACGAAAATTGAATACTGCCATATTCCATCTTCATGCTTTGTTATGGCCCCGTTACACTGTAAGATATGGTACTTTGCGCAAACCGCCCTGAATGACCAAGAACCACCGAGATATACTCTTAATATCGGTGTCACACGGGCACTATTAATCGCGATCACGGTGATTCGGATTAGTTTTCTTGATCGCGATCAACTTTATGATGGCTGCGACACGGTTCAAGCTAATCCGGTTCGAGCTTGATTCAGATGAAAAGCCCCAGGTGGCATTTGTGCGCCGTAAAACATGCCACTGACAAAACTCGGCGTACGGCATATCTATAGAGCCCTTTATGAGCAATATTAGTTCGTGCAAGAACCGCTCGAAATTCAAAAACTTCGCATGCCACTACAATAAAAATTTCATAAATACATCACTCGATGAAATTTTACTACTTACCTGTATTGTTGTATTAGATAATTAAGTTTCGCTTTTATTTTCGGTGGCCCCCACTCGTAGCCGTGTAGTCGGAGCGAAGCGTCAATCTCGTCGTACGCGTCCAGTGTTTCCCTTCTGGCGCCTCAAGTCTGTTCCACTCGCTTCTGCCAGCGGTCCATTACTGTAAACATCTCTCCATTCGGCCATGAAGTGCGCTTACGATGCGACGTAGTCGAAAGGCTTGCGACTCTCGTAATAAGTTTCTTCTAGGTGCTCCAACAGCTCCGACGGGGCGAGAGTTATATAAGCGCTGAAGGCAACGGTCGACTGCTTGTCGTCTGGTTGTCCCATGACTATACATGCGGTTTTTTTCATTTTTTTTCATTTTATTTTATTTCAAGTTCTCTTATTACATGAAAATACACAACACTGGTTAGACCCATAGCCACTGGCTAGTAGGGGGTCTAAATAAATACGCATTTAAAGGAACAGATTGTGTTAACAAAGCAGATATTTTATAAGTACACTTCAATCATACAAGAAAAAAAGAGAAAAAAATCGAAACAAAATATAAGAAGGAAACATATTTGTGATAAGTCATTTGCAGTATCTTGCAGCATTGTTCCATGCAAACAACGAATTGTATGTATACAATACATCAAATACATAAAAGTACGTATACCATGTCAAGTATGATTTTGTTAGACGTATAATCTATACATAACGAAGTGGAGATTACAACGAGGTGTGTGTTAGTGTACCTGTTCATTTTTCTACAGAAAGTATTTTTTAAGAGCACAGGCAAAACTTTTGCTCTGTTTTATTTGGCATCGTATATCATTCCAGACCTTTACTCCAGCAAATTGTAGCAATCGTTTGCCATAAACATTGTTAGTAGGCGGAAGAATGAAATTATGTAATGTGGCACGTCAGGTAAGGCGGCAAGAGGATGAAAATACTGATATATGAAAGGGCAGGTTGATGCGAATGTCAAGACATGCAATACTTCATATATTGTTCCAATTTAAACAGTTTAAAATTTGCTTTGTCATAAACATTTAGCTGTTTTGAACCCTTTTTATTGAACTATACGCTCAATTTTGTTGTTTATTGTGCTTTCAAAAAGTTCTGCTAGGGCGTGCAGACGGCAGCAAAATCGCGATCTCTCAGGCAGATCGTGATGCGCGGATCGCGATAGTCTTGATCCCGATCAAGTTTGATCGTGATCAAAAGTGACCGCGTAGCAGCCCTTAATCTCGATCGTGGTTGATCCGGATCGACACTGATCGTGATTAATGATCCCGTGTGACACCGCTATTAGAACCTTCCGATGTAATTACGCGCACAACGCGAATATTAGAGACTCTTTTGGAACTTGGGTGGCCGATAGCTCTAAGTGATTATCGTAAGGAAAAGAAGAGAAAAGTTCGACCCGTAAGTGTCTATCATTTCGATGACACTTCAAAAAGTGGGCACAGGGAATGGGGTAGTGGGAATGAAAGGGGACAGGTAGAGAAAAAGCAAGAGGATAAAAAAAAAGTTCGATTCGCCTCACACACGTGATAACGTTGGAATATTCGATGCCCACGCGCTTCATCGCTTGTGTATTGACGGCTTACGCCAGTGTCCATTACTGTAATCTGGCTTTCTGCTGAACGGCCACAAGTGTTTCCAAATAAACAGTTTGACCTGCGTGTATTTGAAAATTATACAGGAGACATACGCAACTTACGCGCACGAGAATTGTTTATAAATTACAGCCTATTAAAAGTCCAACCAAATCGACGTATTGAAGTCAATGCAGTATATACACAATAAAAATGTCTTTAAGGAAAACAAATACACTGAATCAGACAGATATAAATTCAGGAATATTCAGCGTCGATTGCCTAAATTGAGGACGAATTATGGAAAGCAGACATTACAATATCGAATTGGACATTCTATGAACAAATACAAAGGCATTGTCTGCTGGACTGAGTCCGCGAAAAAAAATGAAACATAAATTGAAGACACGTCTTATTACCACTGAAGTCCGTGATTAACTGTTTATGTACTATATTAAGTTGATAGCTATTTCTTTGCACTAAATTTATACGTGTTCTACGTTTCTGTAACATTTTCTGTGACATTATGGCTTTGTAGCATGGTATTTTTGTAACACTGCAGCAATCACCACTGTCGTAGCGTCTCATTACCGCTCCTTTTTGTGCATAATTTATTTTTTGTATGTGTGTAATTCTCAGCGTTACTGTTTTGCTTTATGTGTTGAGTACGTGCTCTGAACTCCTTGGGGCACAGGCCACCGTCAGGTGATTTAAGGCTTTAGCTTCTGTCTCCTCAGGACATACCGGAAATAAAGCCGGATTGAATCGAATTGAACTTTCAAGACTGATCCCTGCGCACAACGTCACGATGCGACTGTCACGTCGTATACCCGCGTTGCATGCAGGGTTTGGTAATTAGGCAGTTTTAATTTCACGTACGTAGGAACTTCACGTAGGCAAACGTGAAAAGTCCACGTATACGTTACCACGCGATGAGAAACGCTTTTAGCTGCACGTACGTGACGTGCCGTGAGATCTACCACGTGGCTCCATCTGCTGGGAATCGTGAACACTGCGGTGGCCCACTCTCGACGCGCTATCTTGTTATCGCTCTCGTCACGTTATCATGTTCGTGCGTCCGCGCGAAACGGTCTATACGCGAGCAAGAAACGCACGCAAAGAATCGAATTTCACGGATACGTCCGTGAGACCAGTGCGTGCCTGCTATGTTCTGCGCATGCGCACTGCTTACACCTTGAAGCTCGACGTACGCAAAGCCTCTACGTGCGTGAGACTAAAACCAGCTAAAACTGTCTAACGCTCGCGTGCCACGGTAATGGTGACTGTGGCTGTGCGTCAGAGTCGCCAAATGCACTGCACTTGGACTTCTTTTTTTAAAGACGATAGTCTTTCTTGGGGACCTTCGACGAAAAAAATTTTGATCTGTCTGTCTGTACATTTGTATGTTTGTCCGCTCTAACGATACCTCAAACGAAACCAAACGGCCAACCCCATTCGCAGCGTCCACCAATATTGCTCAAGGTTTAGCGTTCATAGTTGTGCGATTGTTATTTAAAAAGCAATTATTGCGCACATTTGAGGCGCCATAACAACACTTCGAAGTTTTGTATGTCTGCCGTTATATTAGACGAGGCACACACAAGTAACTCTAAGGACTGTAACGTTTAACGCGCTGCGCTGACAGTGCAACGCGATGCTCAAAAAGGTGTTTCCAACGCTTTGATACGACGTCACGGTGGTGGCACCTGCCCGTTGCTTTGCGTTCTACACTTTATCACCCCCGAGACTGGCGCGCATCCTTCTCCGCGGGCTGCACGCCGTCGTTTTCGAAGATACCTGCCAGATGGCGCTTGTGTTTAACGTGCCTCGATGCTCTCGTTCCCCTCCGCTACACGCTCGAGGCACTCTAACGCAGCGCCCCCCGAATACCATTCACCGATTTTTCTAGCGCAGAACGTCGAAAAAACGTTTTGTTCACTCTCTCCAGACGCAAGACTATCGTCTTTCGACTACATTTGTGGTGTAACATGCAGATTTGGAATTAATTTTTTCCGCCTAGTTGCTTGTATTTGTTTTACCTTATTTGCTTTTTCCCAAAATGAAGTTAATTTATGAATCATCACGAGTCACCAGTAGCGTGTTTGCGATGGCTTTGAGTAACAGATTAAGGTGAGTTTCTAGTTGGAAGTTGTGAATAAAAATAAATGGAAGATCCCACGTACAGTAGGAATCGATGCTAGCGAAACACGAAGGAGGAAGGTGGATATGTCACTTTAAAATCAGCTCAATGTTACGAGGCGGACGTGTCATATACCTTCGTCATCTATTCACGTCACGTGATACAAAATTTGGTATATGTGAAACTGATAAAACGGTCGTGAGCACGCTATGAGCGTAGCATGTGGTCATGCTTTACATGGCACGAACGTCATGATTATCATGTTCAAACGTGTCATTTACCTCGTCATATATTCACGCCGCGTGATACCTAGCTTGGTATATGTGGAGCTAGCGAAACGGCCGCGAGTTCGTTATGAGCGTAGCAAGAAGTCATGTTTTACATGACACGCATGTCATAGTTATCGTGTTTGGACGTCGTTCATTCACGTCCCGTAATGCCAAATTTGGCACATGTGAAGCTGGCGAAAGGACCGCGAGCGCACCATGAGCCTGGCGGGTAGTGATGGCTTACATGACATGCATGTAACGATTTCCACGTTAGGGTCTCTCAATTATGTTCGTCATGCATTCATGTCATACCATACCAGTTTTACAATATGTGATGTGAACGAAACCCCCGCAAGAGCAGCAAGAAAATAAAATGTAAATCATGTAATTGTTGACATACATGTCATGATTTTCATGCCATGACTGGTCACTTATGCTCGTCATGCTATGATATTATTCCATACTAATTTTGGTGTCGATAGCGCTATCCAAACGGCTAGGAGACGGCCAGATATATATATATATATATATATATATATATATATATATATATATATATATATATATATATATATATATATATATATATATATATATATATATATATATATATATATATATGCTCCAAGTCGCCGAAGATTGCTAAGAAATGCTCCGCATTAAAAAAAGCAATTTAAGTGCGCTATGTTGAGGAGGCCTTCAACTTATAGATTTAAGCCATAACCACACGTAGGCTTTGCAACGCACCAGCGTATGGCGCATCTCCCCTCACTTCAATAAAAACGCGACGCTGGTAATATGCCCAGTGTCCGACAGGCCTCGTCTTTGTGGGCTTAAGTAACCTCGATTTAAATCATCGTGGGCTGTAATGGAATGCAAATTGCTTTGCGAATGGCTTTCTAACCGTATGCGATGGAGGATCAATCACGAGCATGTGTTTAGATACTTTTTATACATATTTTACATTTGAAACGTTGAAAGGTAGGCTAGGATAGAGCCAGCTATCCTATTATAATAATAGTGAACAATAGACAAAAACAGAACGCCATATTAGTACGGGGATTAAAAACTCCATGGCCGGCGTGCCAGTGAACTCGGCGTGCATGGTTCGCATTTACGCGGTACCATGTCTGCATATTTTTCTAATATTGATATCCGAGTCGTTGTGAGACACTGATGAATCGGCGTATTTGATGGTCGTGTTTAGCAATGAGCGGGAATGCTAACAGCTTTTATTTCGCGCATCTAATCTAATCGGATACTGCCTGCCATAACGTGAAGTTCGAGCGTGGCCTTATGTGATAAATGATTGCGAAAATATTTCATGCCACTGAACCGCCAACTCTATTGCTCAAGACGAAATTATGGTGAAGATAATTTGTTTTAGAAAGCGAGCAAGCTCGGAAGCTGCGAATGTGTTTTTTTTAAATATTTCGTGACCGTAATTGTTCTAGCATATTTCGGCATATGTGTATGTGCAGGGCCGAAGCATTTCGGCGGGAAGCAGTTATTGTAGGGCAACGCGAAAGCATAAACAGGGCGAAACAGTACTACACACGTCAATGCTGTTGGTAAAGGATGAACGGTGGTGTGTGGAACAAGTATCCTGACAATACATTGCTAGTCATTTCAAAAATAAGTATACATGAAAAACAATAAACATAACCATATGTTTTAGAATTTGATAGATCAAATAAGAATGAATCAATGAACAAACGAATGGATAATAAATAAGTAAATAAATAAATAAATAAATAAATAGGACTTGAGATCTTGGCAAAATATGACTCCAACATGTTTGCAGTATTTCACAGGCATCAGCTGACGCAAACACTGGATATGGCGCATCTGAATAAATTTGGCTGTTTGACGAATACATCGTAACCTAAATAGGCACAATTTTCCAAACGAGAGATAATAGTTTTCTTAAAAGACACCTATACAAGTAGCAAATGTGGACTCACGAGAGGCGCTCTCGTTTTTTTTTCTTTTTTTTAGAGTGTATGATATCAGCAGAATTTACCTGCTATAGGCCTACTATGAGTGCTACAACCTCAATCGTTTTAATACCGATGCAAACTGAGAATTGAAGGGATAAAGTTCGTTTTCCAATATGGACTTCAGACACGTAATGAAAAACAAACAAAGAAAGAAGCAGGAGTAATGGGACTGCCAGACAAAATAAAGATATTTCTAGAAACACTGTTACGCATCATTCTATTAGATTCAACAACTTCAAACTAACTATCCAGGTTCACTTACCCTTGGGCACAGCATTGGGAAAGTATGCGATGCCGTGCAAGATTTCATTGAACAGTCAAAGAGATTTACACAATAACATCAGTTCCCAAGGTTCTTAGTAAACCAATGTAGGCTACACAAAATTTTCTTCTATATAAATAATTTATTTCTACTTTGTTAAGAATTATTTTCGAATAAACTTTTTCTCGCCAAGAATAATTTTAAAACATTTTATTGTACAAAACGAAAAATTATTCTTTTCTCTAGTAATAAATTTTTTCTATCCTACCAGATTGTTGGCATATCCCCAGGAGAGGTGTCAGCCAGAAGTTTAGGATCTACAAGCCCTTGACGTCCCCTCACTGGAGGCCTAGGCCCGGCCACCTAAACGTGCACGTTTCTTATAATAAAGTTTATTCCTCCTCCTGCAACAAAAGAAATGTGTGAGGCAGAACAGGAGCATCGTTCGTGCCATGCACGCACTGGCCATTCGCGGAACGCTTTCACTTTTACGCTAGCGCGGTCATCACGTTCGTTACGTGGCCTCGCGCATCCGAAACGTCTCTGCTGCTCGAAGGCGGGGCGTGGAGAGGAGGTTAGTGCGCCACGCTTCCTGTAGGCGCACGAGACGAAGCGCAATAGACGCGAAAAAAAGAAATAGCCATTGCTACCGGTGTTGTCTCCTTGATGCGCGCAGCACGCCACGCAAATCGGTTTATTGCGCGAAGAGATAAAACAAACAAACAAAAATCGAGAACAACGTACTGCCGCGACTTTTCCTCCTGGTGTAATACTCGCGCGTTCCCTTCAGTAACGCACCGTTCCTTATCACTTCCCTCCTCCCTTCTCTTTCTTTCTGCGTGTCGTGCGCAGAGCTGAGGAGCTGAGCTGCTCCTGCGGCCACACCGAGTCCGGCAGGAGGTCGCTCGAAGACAGCGTGAAAAGGAAGACGTCCTCGTCGAGCCGGTCGCGGAGCTCGGACCCCACGAGGCCCACGACGGGAACGACCCGACGGAACCTGATCAACGACTTGGGATCTTCCACCAGGAGCAGAACCGGCGGTGGTGTGGCCGTCGCGCTTGAGGACTTCGACGGCGTCGAGGACATCTTGGCCGTCAGGTCGGTGTGTGCTTGCTTGCGCGTTACCTCATCGCAGATTACTACAGTCGGTTGCAACATGAAAGAAAAAAAAAGACAGCCACGCCAACGGCCATCGCAGTCCCTCGCGCAGAAAGGTTGCATAGCTGCTTCGTCCAATAGCGATTGCTCATTTACGTGACGTCAAGTACCCGCGTGTTTCAGCTATATAGTCGACCTTCCCATACAAACACACTCTTCGAATCACTGTTTTCAGATCGGAAACATCGGAAACTTGAACGCCCTCGTAAATTACGTCACGGAGTTTGACACAGCTGTTCACCCAACCGTCATGTTTTAGTTATTAACGACGAACCTGTAATTGTGCGTATTATATACATTAGCCGAAGAAAAGGAGTTATGACTCGAGCGGAAATTAGCTTGCGCGGCTGTCTGTCACATGTGAAGGACAAGTGCGATGGCATTCTGTGGGCGGAGCCTATAAGGTTTTCTTCGGTTGTAACCGAGTTATGTGCGATGCCAGTCTCTTTCGCTTCCTCAGTAGACGATGTTTTTAAGTCATACAGCGTTTGTTGCTATCGATTACGGCTGCCGTAAACCCCCGTATGCGCTTGTATCGAGCAGCGTCTACGAAAACTTCGTCCTTGTCATTACCGAACGTTTTTGTATTTGCTTTTCTCTTGTCTCTCGTCTGGCCTTATTGTGTTCGGGATGCATGTTTCTTGGCAAGGGGGGTATCATCATTGTTTCCCTAATCTCTCTTGGGATGTCCACCTTGACGCTATGTTGTGTGTGATACGTTATGCCTAGTCGCTCTAAGATATATCTTCCTGCTCGTGTCTTGGACAGACGTTCATATTGCGCCATACGCTGCGCCTCAATGAGCTCATCTATGGTATTGTGCAGGCCTAGCTGTAGCAGTTTGTCGGTGCTTGTGCTAATCGGTAGCCCTATGGCTAGTTCGAACATTTTTCGAACGAGGCAGTCTAACTTGATCTTTTCCGCGACTTGCCATTACAATTACGGCGCTACGTATACTATTCTGCTGATCATGAATGCATGCATCAACCTTATCGTGCGTTGCTCCCTCATGCCACTGTGCTTAGTTGCTATCCTTTTTTTATGAGTCTCATTATTTGGGCTACAGTTTCATCCAGTCGTCTGAGGGTTTTTCCGTTGTTTCCCTTGACTTCGATGAGCAGACCCAGTACCCTGATCCTGTCGACTATGGGTATCGTTTTCCCATCGGCTGTTCTTAACTGTATTTCTTCTCTATGAGCGAGATCTTTCAGGCAGTTGCCTGGTTTGCTACCTTTACAAGTAGGTCTGTAGCAACAGCTCCGATTTTTCCGCTGAACAGGCTAGCCCAGTACCTTCCAGATACCGCTCGACCGTTTCGACTGCTGTTTCAAACGTTTCCTCTATTTCCCCATCACTCCCACTTCTCACCCATTGGGCGATGTCGTCTGCATATATTGTATGATTCAGTCCTTCGATTGCTTGGAGTTTGGCGGGCAAATCAATTAGGGCCAGATTGAATAACATAGGCGATAATACCGAGCCTTGCGGCGTACCTGCACTGCCCATCTCAATTTCCTCCGAAATATAGGTTCCCTATCATAGTCTTTGCCCTCCTTCCCGTCAGGAAATGGGTTTAGGTTTATTTCCAATACAAAAAGTTGGGGGTTCCCCAGGCAAAAAAGCTGTTGAAAAACAGCTTGAAGAGACCTGGGGGACCGTACAAGCAGCAGCAAATAAATAGTATAACTAAAACGACATGATACAACTTATACAACTTGACAAGATATAATAGCATCGGTACATAGCAAAGTAAATATAAGGAGGTACAACAAAAATGCACAGATACAGCGAAATGAATGTAACAAGGAAATGCATCAGAAATTAAAATACACCCATATATCTAGGATAACTGAACATACCGAAAATGCAAACGTTTGAACGTATAAAAAATGCAGTGCAAGAACAGTGGTGCAGTGACAGTTAATGAGGTTATGCTGTAACGGCTGCTAAGTCATTTAATAGGAAAAGTCTTATTAGTTTTTTAAATCTATGGAATGGGATATAAAAATTCATTTGTGAAGATACACGATTTATTAGTGCAGGTATCTGATAAGTGAGGGTTGTCCTTTCGTAGTTCGTACGTGTTCTTGGTATTGGTGTCTGTGTATTACGTAATGGATAACGTCTTGATGTTGCATGTGCCATGTCTATCAGATCATATTTATTTAGGTGCAGGAGGAGTTTATAATCGTATAATTTGGTTGCTTTAAGCAAATTATACTTAACAAATAAAGGATTTGTGGGTAAGTCTTTTGGCTCACCAAAATAGTTCTCGAAAAGTCTGAGCACTTTCTTTTGCATTGTTTCCAGTTTGTAGTAATTAGTAGTTGTTGTGGTACCCCAAACAAGTGTGCAATAAGATAAGCGGGAGTAGAAATGCGCGTAATATATCGCCTTTTTTAGATGTAAAGGAATTGAAAGGGATAGTTTAAATATTATACCGACGGCTCTGCTTAGCTTTGAAGTGAGTTTATTGATGTGTGTATTCCACGACATGCTTTCTTCAAACCATACGCCTAAAAATTTCTGACATTTTACGCGCTCTAAGACGGTGCCCTGATACGTTAGTGTAAGCTCTGTGTCACAGGGCTTATTAACGGGCTAAAGAGGACGTAATTAGATTTCTCTTTATTTAGGGATAGTTTATTAGCGTGAAGCCAACCATCCAACTGAACAAGATATTCGTTTATCAGTTTCTGAAGCTGAGTGAGTGTGCGCGCTGAAAAAAAGACGTTGGTGTCGTCAGCGTACATTACTAACTTGGGAGACTTAGGAATATTGAATAAGTCATTAACGTACAATATAAATAACAAGGGTCCCAGAATCGACCCCTGGGGCACTCCTTGTTTTATCGTGGTTGTAGGGGAGGTAACATCTCCAATTTTGACACACGGCTTTCTGCAAGAAAGATAGTTCTTTAAAAGATCTAGGGCGATGCCGCGAATGCCATAGTCATTAAGTTTCAGTAACAGAATGTCGTGATTAACGCAATCGAACGCTTTCCTTAGATCAATGAAAAGACCTACACTGTGGAGTTTGTTTTCAATGTCATGTAGTATTTTATTCTTTACATGTAACAAAGCTAGCTCAGTGCTTCTCTTTTTCTGGAAACCGTATTGTGCATCGTTTATGATTTGGTGCTTACTTATGAAATTAAGAAGACGCGTGTTGATGACATTTTAATATACTTTAGATAACACAGGTAGCACCAAAATGGGTCCGTAATTATTATATCACCAACAGCCCCTCCCTTATGTATCGGGCATATGCGAGCAAGCTTCAGATCTGAGGGGAAGATTCCAGTTTCAAGCATTCTGTTAATAATATGTGTTAATGGTGAAGATATAAGAGCCGCAACGTATTTAATGGTAAGGCACTTAGCTCATCGATTCCTGCCGAAACATTTTTTCTATTGTTTCCCACTAATTTTTCTACCTCTTGTGGACTTGTAGGGAATAAACTAATTGAGTGTAGCAACCTTTTGCGTTTATGTGTAGTAACATGACAACTTTCAGAACTGAGATTTGTTTGAAATTCACCCACATTCGTAAAGTAGTCATTCATTTCTGTGAGTGCTTCCAATTCCGTTTTGCCATGGGCAAAAGCTGCGATGTTAATTCGACGTTTTACTTTCGAGTTGTTTGATAAATTATTTACTTCGTTCCACAGCTTTCTGGGTTCATTAAGTATAGTAGCAAAAAGCCTTTTTCAAATCGGCGTTTAACTTATTACGGTATCTTTTAAATTCGCTAAGAAGAGCAGCGTCACGTGCATGATACATTCTGTTTTTATGTTTTATTATTTTGTACAAACATCGACTAACCCAAGGCTTGCGAATTTTTTTCTTCCTGCGGAATGGAACAAGTGAGAAGTGTCGGTCATAGATAACCTTGAGTGCCTAATTGAAAAGACTGTATGCTTTATCAGGGTCTTTTTCTGCGTAAACGAAGTTCCACTGTGTGGTTTCCAGCGCATGATAAAATTCGTTAAGCTGATCCGAGTTCATTCTACGATAACACGGCTTTTCGCTTGAGTCGCGCCTGTCCCTGTCAAGCGGCAAAAATGTGAAGATAGGCAGGTGATCGCTTACATGAAGTGATCATATACCACTGGTGCAAGTTTGACTGGGGGCGTTTGTGATACTTACATCGAGCAAAGTGGCCTTGTGGGTGATAAGATGTGTAAGTTGTGTGATGACATTGGAACAGGCAAACGGGTCTAGAATAGCTTTCAGCTGCTCACATGATGCATACCCACTGAGCATGTCAACAGTTAAATCACCCATGATAAGGAATGGACTACGCATCACATGGAGTTTGCGCAGAAGCTTTTCTTTAAAAATGAAAAATTCAGACTTATACCCAGTGGGAGGTCGGTAAACAGAAATTACGCACGTAATTGTACGTTGTTTTGAAGGCGCCACTGCTCCGAACTCCGCCGCCAAGGTCACCAGTTGTTTGGTAGCGTGTGTTACTCAGCTCGCGACTGCTTCTGCGCAGAGCTGATAAACGAGTGGACGAGACGACGGTGAGTCAAGGCAAGGTTTATGTACAGCATAGAAATAGAGGCGTTACATATTCGGCAGTGGGGCTGACAGCTTAGGGACTCCAAGAACCGAGATGTCTTCTCTCGCACGCATACGTCGGCTTCTCTCTGACGCCAAAGGTCAACTGCTGGCGACGTGCCGCTTGCCTTTTTTTATAGGCACTGGGAGGACCTTTTTCGTCATCAACGTCCAACCAGAAGCGCCGCTGGCCGTGCATGATGTCAGAATCCTCCAATGGGTACCCGCCGCTGTGCGTGGTTGCACCCAAGGACGAGGGATGTTGCCACGCATTGCGTAAGACTCGCCAGACTGGAAGGCGCCGATTGCTTCATCGGGCTCGTGGGCTGAGGCAGCTCGCTGTGCGTTGCGTGACAGACCGGTGCCGCCGCTTGATGAAGTCGTTGAGTTGATCGCGTCAGGTGGGCTCGATCGCTGGCCTTGACACAGATTGCCTTTGCAGAGGCATTGACGTTCGGTGTGGACTCTCAGGCGTAACAATGTCCGTTGTCCCAGATCTAGATCATTTACCCTTTTTAGCACCGTTGCATGTGTTACATTTTCAAAGGCCTTCCTGAGGTCTAACCTTAGAATAGCCTTTGTCGCTGTTCCTGGATTATCTATAATCTGATGTTTTGACTGTAGCATTGCGTCCTGCGTTGAGAGGTTCCTCCTGAACCCTATCATTGGGGGTGGGAGCGCATCCCAGTTCTCGGGTAGGCAGTTATCCTCTCCAGAATTACGTGCTCCATGAGTTTCCCCATGCAAGATGCGAGAGATATGGGACTCAAGTCTGCAATCGGCAGTCGCTTGCTTGACTTGAGTAATAACACGATTTTTGCAGTCTTCTATTGTTGCGGAATCTGTCCTGCCTTCCATGATTTGTTAATGAATTCAGTTAATTTAGTTATAGACTCGTCATTTAAATTGCGTAGCGTTTTGTTAGTTACGTCATTTAGTCCAGGTGCTGATATAGTATTAAGTTTTTGCAAGGCGGCCCTCACTTCTGCCTCACCGATGTCGTTGTCTAAATCATCATTTGCAAGCCCTGTGCAATCGGGGTGTGTAACGGGAAGCGCTTGAGAGATGTATGTTCTCTTGATTTCATTCATGAAATCCTGCTCTGTACCTTGATACGTTTGTATTACCCTATTAATATTGTGCCTTTCTGCCAACTTGTTCCCGTCCGGGTCTAACAAATGTCTAAGGATGTTTCACGTTTTCGCCATTCCTATCTCGTTGTCTGGTTGTCCATGTCATTGCATTTTCCCTCCCACTGTTTTCTGCACAGCTGCTGGGTGTATGGCTTTATATCCCTGTTCGATTTAGCTATCCTTGTACGAACTGTCCGGTTGTGTTTTTGTTTTTCTACCTCCGTTGTAAACCTTCCTTAGTTTCCTACATGTAGAGAAAGTTATTGTCTACACACTCCAGCTGCGCCTACGGTGGCACCGTTTGCGTAGCTGCCTCCACGTCTCGTTTTAACTTCTCGATCCATTCCTCAATACTCTATATCATTTCGTCGGGCTTCTTTCTGATGTTCCGGAACTTGACCCAGTCGACAAGTTTAAGTTGTCTGCCTTTTGTCCTCCGTGGCCCGGTCCTCACCGTTACTTCAAGTATAAAATGATCACTTCCCAAGTCATGTTGCGTATTGGCCCGCTGCGTGTCCAGTATGTTTTTGGTGAACGTCAAATCTGGCGTGGTATCCGCGCAAACGCTAGTACCTGTTGTTGTAGGAATGAACGGATCGGTCACGAGCGTCAGGCCCTCCTCCAGTGCGTCCAACCACAAGTTCCTGCCTTTCTGGGCTTTGATCCAGTATCCCCATGCACCGTGCGGGGCGTTGAGGTCTCCTCCAATCACTAGCGCCTGGTTGCCCGTTATAGCGAGGGTTTTGCGAAACAGCGTTAGGAATTTGTGCTTTCTGCATTTAGGACTGCTGTAAATATTCAATACAAAAAGACTGTCCTATGTTTTTCGCGTGGGTATGAGTTCGAGGAGAATGTGAGTTATTGCCTTGATTTCCGTGTCATGTTGCACCACCGCGTGATTTCGCTTAACCAACGTTGCTAATACCTTTGTCTCCCCATCAACACTGCCGAATATCCCGACAGTTTGACCAGCCCGTGCGTTTCTTGCACCATTATAACATCCGGGGTGCTGGTGTCTATAAGATGTTGTTGCAAAATGTATCGTTTTCGATTATATCGTCGACAATTCCATTGCCAAATTGTGTAGCTATTTTGTCTGTCCATGGCGGCGTTACAGGCTCTCTAATCCCTCGGTGGGCACCGAGGTCCTAGCGTACGGTTTAAAAGACGTCTTAACTGGGCCCCCACCACTTGACTGCGATCCCCATATTGCTAGCTTGGCGTCGAAATCAGCCACCATTTGCTGCACTTTCTGCAATATCGTCTTGCCTAGCTCCTCGATTTTTGCCTCTATGTTTGCCTCAAATCTAACTTCTTGTTGTTCGAGCTTAGTTTGCAATTTTCTTTCAATTTGTTCCATTTTGGCTTCGATGGTGTTTGCGAATTCCTCCTGTCTTTCTTGTGGCGTCGCCACTGCTTTTGGTTTTTTTACCACGCTTTTAATCGGAGCGTTCTCTGGTTTACGTTTAACAGGGGTGAGCGCTGCTACCTCTTCCTCCGTTGCTGCGCCTTTTTCCTCCATTATAACTTGTGAGGTTTCCTAGTTGCGTGTAACCCCTCCGTTTTTCAGAAAATCATTTTCTTCCCTGAGTTTTCTAATCTCATTCATAAATGCAACATTGTTCTGCCTGATCTGCGCCAATTCGTTCTCTAGCGCCTTAATCCTACATTGAAAAGCAGCCTCTGCCTCCGCGCGCGCCCCGGAAGCTACATCAGCCCAGCTCACCTGGAAGGGTCCCGCGGTGCCACGGACGCCGCTCGGTCCTTTTGAGCTTTGGGATCCTCCTCCCTCCTTTGTTCGGGGAGACCCGGTATTGCCGGTCTTGGGTCTAGACCTCGATCTGGACCTCGATCTGGACCTCGATCTGGATCTCGACATAGATGTGGTGGTAGTAAACGTAGAGCGGTTTTTGTTTTGTGCTTGAAGCTTGGTGAAGGCTTCTGGTCCGGATGCGTCCCGCGTCCGATGTTCCGATCGTTGACCTGAGTCGCCCCATCTTTGCCTGTGAAGTGCTTTCGCTTCCGTCTCGTAGTAAAGTGCTTCTTCTTCCTCCCGTCGGGCTCGTTCTCAGCGGCGTCGTTTCACCAGGTACGGTACCTTGAATCTGGCCTTGCAATGGCGATCTGCCCTCGGGTGGTCTTTGCCACACAGCTGGCACTTCACTTCGCACTCTTGCTCCTGCGGTGGGTTCTCAGTGCCACACCCTCTGCATATTCTGCTATTCGGACTCGGGCAGACGTCAGCTCTGTGACCAAGGCGTCCACACTGGTAGCACACGTCTATTTTCTTGCAGTATAGTGAGCACTTGACCAGTGCTCTTCCGTAGCTCACATAACTTGGAACGCGATGCCCATCGAAAAGGACGATGACGTTCGCGGGCTCGTTTCCATCCTCTTGGCCATGAGGACTGTCCGATTTCTCGGGGTTACCAACATTTCCACGATCTCTCTTGGAGACACGTCCTGCGTTACTCCTTGGATCACCCATTCAGATGTATCTTCCGGAACTGACTCGTACGCATTGGCTTCGAATTCCTTGTCCCCAATCTTCAGTTGAGCGATGGTTCTGTATTTTTCGGCGTGCTCCAATGATGGTGTGCTAACTACTAGAATGCTCTGTTTATAGTTGGCACATGCCGTGTCTTCTTTCGATTCATTCCTGGGTATTTTAGCGGCGTTGGCGACGCAGCATTCCAAACAATTGATCCCGTAGTCAGCGACCTTGAAGCCGTCACGTGGGTGCACAATTATCTTGTAATCTTTCTTCGGCAGACGGGGCATCCTGCTCGCAGCCACAATTTGTCTTGCTCTCCGCCCTTCCTCCACCTGTTACGGACCGTGCGCTCGCTTGAGAAGTGCGTTTCTTGGTCCTTGGCTTCATGCGTTGTGGTTTCTTCGTTGACTCGTCCTCTTCGGTTCACAAGGCGCCAACCTGCTTCGCTCTCAAACTCATGTTGCGTGATATCCTCGCCGTCCACGCTCATCGTAGCCATCTTGTGGCAATAACCCGAGAAGACGCCGCCTTGAGGGGTCTCAAGACGCCAGCGTCCGTGGGCTAGGCCAAGCGCATTATGCACAGCAGCTGGAGGAAACGGCGTCTTGCGTTCGTCGGCGTTACAGAAAAGTGGTCGGTGTGCCGAAAATTAACCGTCCACCTACTTCACAGCGGTATCACGGGGTTCCGTGGAACTTCCACTTTCTTCACTGGAAGAAGGCGTCCGTCAATTCTTCCATTTCACGCTGAGAATAACTCCAAATCGGCGAAGCCGACGCAACACGCGTGTCTGAACTCCGTGGCCTTCTGGTGGTCCCAGATATTGCGTAATAAAGCAGGAAATCTCTGGTTAGTGGTCCGCACACTGTTAGCGCGCTTGAAACCACCCGACTCGGTAAGGCCTTGCGACGTGGCGTTTGCCTTGCGCACCCTTTACTGCCCGACATCCGGCGCTGCGTTTTTTTGCGGAACTACCACTGAGACGCGACCACACCAGCGAAGCACAGTGCTGGCAGAAAGAAAACTATTGAACATTAGAGTTGTTTTCCATTTGAATAACAATGTCAGCGTAAGGTGATGGGATACAAGAACAGCACGGAGAAACACACCGTTACCTTGCGTTACTTGCGTAGAGGGTTACGTTACCATTGTCCCGTTACATTGCGCTAGTGTTCTGTTCTGAGTGTTCTGCTGTGAAGAGGGTGAGGTCCATACTGCCTCGGCTACTCCATATCAATTGACTACTATTGCTAATCAAACATGTCGTGCAAACGAGCCCGCGTAGCAACTTTAATCGTTCTTCATGTTAGCGCCAAGGTGTTTTTTCTATGAATCAAACAAGAAATGCACAAGCTTCATTTTATGCTGCCTTTTGATGTGACTAAAGTGCTCCTGTCTTAGCATTAGTAGTTTCAGCTGAAGACTCATGCTGAGAACTTTCTACGTCATGAGCTTTTCGTTCCAGAATTTCCCCTAATGGCAGAAATGATGTCCTAGGGTTACCTTAATATCACGGTTGCTAAGCACTGCTGTGCATAATTGTGACATTTTAGACAATTTCAAGCACATACCTGTTACTATAATACAAAAGGTTGTTTGCATTTCATGCTCCTTTAATTAAATGTGGCAGCGTGTGGTAGTAGCGGTAGTTTGAGGATAGGACATGTAGGCCCAAACAACGAAACGTTCCTTTCCTTTGACCGCGTCCTCTCCTTACGTGAGGCTTCCTTACAACCAAGTACCGACGGAGGAAGCAAGCGTACTCTGAAAGCTCCCTTAACCCGTCCTCGAGGGAGGAATGGTTGCCGCGCTCCTGCGTTCGAGATTATCGAATATAAGCTTTGCTCACAAGTGTTTATTCTGTAAAAAAAAGTTGGGTCACCACATCACTTCCAAATTGAAGTGTTAATATAGAGACGCGTGTACGCTTTCTTCAAACTACGATTACTGAATGTGAAAAGCCACCGTAGTTGAGCGCAAAACGTGGTGCATTCTAGCAACACTGAAACGCCCCACGGAGGAAGGAAAAAGGTTTCCTTTCCTTCCTCCGTGGTGCAGTGCACGCACGCTCGCCGCTCGCGTCTCCCCAGAGGGGTGGGAGGCAGTTCTGACCTCCACCAGCCTGGCCGTTCAGCTCCAGGCCGTACAAAGGGCAGAGGAGGTGGCCACCAAGCTCAGCCTGGCGGGTCACCTACCTCCTTAAGTCTGACGACAATAAAGTTGTGTTCTCTCTCTCTCCCCACAGGGGTGGGGCGAGAGGGTTGCCTCGAAAACGAAAACATCACGTGGGCTAGCTGTGAGGCGAAGCGCTCGTTCAAGGCAAGGAGCGGACCTAAGGGCGCACGAAGGTAGCCCCAAAGCAACCTTAAGCTGAGGAAGCGCCAAGGAAGCCTTCACCGAGGGCTCCTTAGTGAGGAAGCTTTCAGAGTGACATAAGGCGGCCTCACAAAAATGAAGGCTTCCTTACTGAGGAAAGGAACGTTTCGTTGTTTGGCCCGTATATATTAAACCCGAAATTGAACATGGTTCAGCGTCTTTGATGAAGGGGGGAGATGGGGAAGCGAATGAAGATACAGAAAATGAAAGGCCACCTTCTCGAGAAATGAGTACACACGACACCGAAGGCAAGCCGGGGTCTTCCTATTTGAAAAACAAGTGGCACTTGACAGTCGAGCCCATCACCTGAAGCATTGGAGGCGAAAGCTCTAACCAATACACCACTTTCGCGGTTGAAGGTAGCGTCATATTTCCCTTACCACAATCATCCACTCTTACTTGTTCCACTCCACGATCAGCTGTTGAACGGCTGTTTCTCTGAAATTCCCTGGCTCCAGCGTGGCTCTCGCCGATCGGCCCGCTGTCCGCAACCTCCTGGTGCCGTGTAGCTCTTGCCGATCAGTGCCCCGTCCTCGGACTTCTTTGGCCGTGTCTCCCATCCTCCCCATTTCTTCTCTCTACTTTGTTTCTGTTGCTCCTGGGCGGTGAGTGCTCCCTCTTCTTTATCTTTATACTATTCTTTTTATCCCAGTCTCTCCTCCCCTAAAAGGAGCTTAGGTGTGTCGCCAGATTAGGTAGACAGAAATTATCTCTTTTATTTTCCTTCAATAACCGCTACTACTCCAGCACCGCATGGCGGAACTGATCGCGGAGGCCGTGATCGGCATATTCGAGGCACTTCTGGCAGCACCCTTTCTGCTGAATGAACGCTGCCCGCACTGCTCCATGCGGAACAAGTCTGTTCTATTTGTAGACTGAGAGTTGTCTGTGTGTGTTGCATTGGCAGATGCAGAGCAGCTCCGTCGCGAGATTCACTCCACGGAGCAACATCTTTTACTCCACAAAAAAAAAAATGGCAGCAATTCCACGGAGTGAATGATGGATAGTGGGGCGAAGCATCCGTCCGTCCATTCGTTCTTTCTTCCGTCCATCCATGCGTGCGTCTGTGTGGCCGCCCGTGCGTCCATCCGCCCGTCCGTGCGTGCGTCTGTTCGTGCGTCCGCACGTTCATCTGTGCGTCCGCTCCTGCGTTTGTCCATGGGTCTATCCGTCCGTGCAGCCATCCGTGCTTCCGTCCACGCATCTGTCTGTGTGTCCGTTCGTCCACCTATTCAACACTCCAAGTACCACCGTCTCGCATCTTTTCGTCATATATTTCTCATATAGAAGCACCGCCATCCAGCGGACATTCCAAGGACTGAACGAGAGGAGGCATACGCACACTTACTTACGGCTTGCGCTTTGTGTCTACTTCCCACCTTCAACCACCTCGAGTTCGTGGTATATACTAGTTCACTGTATTCATGGCACTGCGGCCGAACGCTCGCTAAACCTTTCTAAAACCTAGGAGGTTACGCCCAGCGAGTAGAACGTAGCAACCCTTTCTTGTCTTCTGTGCGTTGTTGAACAATAAAAAAATTCGCAGCGTGCGCGTTAACTAAGAGCCGAGTTCTCCTGTCTCTCATTCCCCCTTAGCAGCCATTTGTATGTACATTGAGCACTATCTTTTATTGTTCATCAACGCTCTGAAAAAATCTCTCACCGGCACCACCTTGGAGGTCAAGATGTTATACTTACACACTACTACAACGGCTACGAGGGACGAACGGGTGTTGCTATAAGGAGCTTCGCCCCTAAAAGCGCCAAATTCGACCTGAACTCGCAAGGGCCGCGCCCTCAAACGATACAAACTACGGGCGCACCAACGGACGCTGGTCGCGTCGCGGGTGCCTCGCGTCGGAGCTCGTGTTTTGCTAGCGTGGCGTCGCTGTGCCCAGCGTACCTGCTCTTGCAATAAAGACAGGTGCATCGCGCTCCGCTGGACCCTGCCATTTGCACCAGAGGGAGCGTGGGTGTTCCATTCGTTAGGGTCCCTAGATGAAACAAGTTGTTTCATCTAGGGACCTTATCATTCGTAGATTCCGTTCTGTTGCCCTCCGCCAGAGTGGAGGGCTCCAGCCATAGAGTTTCTCAAAATTAACTAGAGAGCACTCTGGCGCTGCGATCGTTCAGCGACTATGGGAATGATGGGTAGTACACACATTTGCCTAGTCTTCGTACTTGCGGGCGGTGAATCGTTCTTGCGGCTTCGTTTATTGCTGTGTTTCGGTTTTGTCTTGAAAGAAAGAACAAACCCTTTTGAACATCGTGAGCCAATTCGGAAAGTAAGTCTAAAAAAATCAAATGGTGAAACGCAACCGCTGAACATTTCCTAATACTTGTTTCGTAGGAAAACAGCTCCAATCCACACGAACACACACGGAGCCATAGCAGGCCAGAAGTACGAATATTACACAAATGTGTGTACTACCCATCATTCCCATGCTCGCTGAAGCGCCGTGCGTTGCAGCTCCCATAGACACTAGCGCCAAAGTTCCCTCTAGTAAGTATCGTAGGAAACTCTATGGCTCCAGCGTCGAGTCCATCGGCCACTCCGAATCCACCAATCATTCAATGGCCATGCGTCTACGGGCAACTGTACTCCGTACCCTATAGCGAGCGCTCAGATATCCTTACCTGCTTGTGCAGATTTTGCGTGCCGTGCTTTTAGTTACTATAAATGTTGAAGTAAGTAGCGCATGCTACTTCTGAAGTTACAGATGCGCGATTGTATACCGCATCTTGGTTGTAAATGGCTTGTGAAGACATACATATGAAACCGCCGTCTCTAGTCAGAACAACTACACAGGTTTTGAAAGATGACGTGCTAGAGTTGCACACAGTTTCGGGATTTCATTCTACTTTGCCTCGGCGATGTCATTACGCTCTGAATTCGTTTGCACATGTGAGGTCTAGGGACGGCTCTATGCTTTCCCATAGTAGAATCATAGAGTAACATAGTAATATCATGTAATAGCAAGTATTCTAAATCGTTAACCACTTGTTCTTGGCACACATAGCTGAGTTATGGTCCGTGCTTTTGTTAATGAGCTCTTCTCGTCATAGTTTTAGGGATGGCTCACTGCTCTACCATAGTTGAGCACGAAGTACTGTGTGTTTAAAAAATGGTTAACAATTTAGAGTACTTCCTACTCTACTATGGAAGAGCACAAAGCTTCTCAGACTTTCTAAAACCATTGAGTCCGGGCTGACGAAGTACTCCAGATCGTTAAACACTATCTCTAAACACATAGCTTAGTACTTGTAGTGCTTGTAATCGTTAACCATTACTCAAAATGCACGTGTTGTGGTGATATCGTATGACTCTGTGATGAAATACTGCTCTTCGCAGCATAGTACAAATTGTACTACAAGTCGCCCACGTCTTCTTTTAAACATGCCTCACCGCTTTTTTCTAATGGCTGCTTGGGCCACGTTCGCAGAGTAAATAATGCTCTTAATCGTGAATCGTTTTCCCAACAAAACTGTTTTAACGACGTAATGTGTGGACATAAGTACAGCTGCATAAAACTGTTCCACCACACAACAAATACTTGGTGCTCTTAATCGTATATCAGTTTTAACACGGAGCTGTTTAAGCTTGCCAGAGCGCTGTGGGGCGTTAACAGAAAACTATCATCATCGAGAACGGTCTTTGCCTTTTATGACATCTCGCGTCGCCGAGCAACGCTCTCCAGGAGGGAAAAGGGGAGAATAGGAGAACTGGAGAGGAAAAATAATGAAATCAAAAAAATTTTTGGTGAGGCGGCTGGATGGATGGAAAAACGTTTATTACAGAGAAAAAAAAATGAAATAATGGCTAGAAACAGGTGGGTGGGGTTCCTAGTCCAGGGCTCCACTGGCCTCAGCAGCCCGCCGTGCCTGGTCCAGGAGCGCCACTTGAGCCTCCTTTCTCTTGCTGGCGAACAAGGTTTCCCACTGCTCCATCGTGAACTTTTTCGCCGAAATCTTATAGGCGTATTAATTTTACCCGGCCTTAACCTACATTTCCAAGTAATTTTAGCAAGTGTCGGCTGTCCTCCACACCACGGACAAGAACCCGTGTATGCGGTTGGGTGTATCGCATGTTTTAAACGTAGGTGCGGATATGTATTTGTCTGCAGGCGGCGCCACTCATGCGCTTCTTTTAGGGTCGTTCCACGCGCTTCCCGCACAGCCGCTGGGGAGGGTGAAAGAGCGTCGCCTATTGGCTTATTTGTCCCCCGCTTGCGTGTGGTCGGAGTCTCGGCACGTGCGCTGCGGCTGTGCGGGAAGCGCGTGGAACGGCCCTTACATTTAGCCGAGAATAGGGCGGTGAGTATCGCCGTCGTTGTCGACGCTGGTGTTCTATCCCGAGGGGTGCGGGGAGCCTGGAGTAGCGAACGGGTGTCTGGAGGAGAGACGGTTGCTCGGTGAGTAATAGCTCGAGCTGCACTGTCTGCTCTATCGTTACCCGTTTCCGCTATATGTCCGGGGCACCATTGTGACGTAGTGTTCCTGGTCTAGTGTTGCGCCTAAGTGGCGGGCGACGCACGCAGGTACACGGCCGTTAGTGAATTATCGACAGGCTATTTGAGAGTCCGTGAGGATATAAGATTGCTGTCCCATAACGTCTTTGCTTCTGATCGCGACTGCTACCGTGAGGGATCCCGCTGTGTCCCCTGAGTTCGTCTTAACTGAAGCACAGGTGAATAAAGCCGGGCTGCGCACCGAACCAATAGTGGCCAATGAAACGCTACGGATACCGCAGCCAGCTGTGTCCGTATAGAGCGCGTTTGGATCCATTCCAAGCTGTTTGGTGAGCTGCCGGGCTCTGGCGTTGCGACGCGCTCGGTGGTACAACGGATTCATGTTTTTCGGTATAGGAGCGATATGGATTTGGGCACGGATACGGTCAGAAAGGGGCACCAGTTCCTCGTCACTGTATTAGGGCCGCGCAGGATGTCTTAAGCCACGTAGTATTTCTCTAACCGTGGGTGAGAGGCTAAGTCTTTCTCGCTGCGAGATCAGGACCGCGGTCCTAAGCTCCTCGAAGGTGTTGTAGATCCCCAAGGTAAGAAGCCAATCTGTGGATGATCCGCTTGTTCAATTTCAGTCTTACTGAGCTCTTGGAAAGAGAGACCATATGTTATTCTGTTAATTACGAAGGCTCGGATTATACGAAGAGTGTCCACCTCTTCAAAGCCTTTATATTGATCCGTCACTCTGTGTACCATGCGCGCAATTCGTTTAACAAAAGTGCGAAGAGTTCTGAGGGTGTGGTGCACGTGCCGATTTTCCTGTGCCCAGAGACCAAATGTACGTGTATGCGCTACCTCTCGTATGGAATGGTCACCTACGTTCAGTCCAGACGGTGGTTTACTTCTGTAACCCCTACCATGCACCCGAACGGATTTTGGCTTTTCCGGGGAGCAACTGATACCACAGCTCTCCGCAAAGAGATGCACTGTCTGAGCTGCTTCTTGGAGAGTAGTTTCCTTGTGGCGAAAATAGCCTCGGGTCGCCCAATGGGTTATATCATCGGCATACTGGGCGTAACCAAAGTCTGGTACAGACTCGAGCGGTCGGACAAGGCGGGCCATCTGAATATTAAACAGTAAAGGAAATAATATGACCCCTTGAGGCGTTCCTCTATTGGGCATTTGAAAAGCCGGTAATCTAATGTCTCCCAAGCCCATTGTTGCACTCCGATCGGGGAGGAAAGACTGAATATAGCGGTATAATTTTTCCTCACAGTTGGAGGAGCTGAGCTCCTGCAAGATGAGGTTGTGGCCCATGGTATAGAACGCACTTTTTAGGTCGAGAGCAACCAAGTTGTGTAACGTGCCCGAGGGAATGTCGCATAATACTTCATCCCGAAGCCGGAGGAAAACGTCTTGTGTTGAGAGGTTGTGGCGGAAATCATTACATGTGGGTAGAGAAAAAACCCCGTTCCTCAAGATAGTGTGATAGGCACGTGTGAATGACTTTCTCGAAGAGCTTGCCGAGGCAGGATGTGAGCGAAATTCTGACGGAGATTCTGTGAGGTGGGCTTTTTCCCATGCTTTGGAATTAGTGAGATTGAGGGCTCTTTCCATTCTGGTGGAACAACCCCAGGCTCCCAAATGTGCTCATTAAAATAGCGGACTAGTTCATCGAGTTAGTCATCCCTAAGGTTTCGTACGTTAGTAACTCGATCGGGTCCTGGTGTTGTGTTATAAGTCTTAAATATTGATTTTTCGTAAATTAATTTTGACTACTTATAGATATTCCTGATCCTCCTCTTGCTTCCCAACTCGGAGCGGCAATCGTGTTCACCGTAGTCTTCGTTGTCTTCGTCCATGTGCGCAATATTCCTCTCCGCGCAGACGAAGGTCGCCGGACGAGTCAGTTCAGTTGTCTAGGCATGAATGAATTCAGGCGGGCAACATGAACCACTTGGGTCTTGGCAGCTCGTCGACCACTAGCTGTGAGGCGAGATATATATTGCATAGGTGACCTTTGTGATCTTGTCGACGATGACAAATGGCCATCATAAGTGGCTGAAACAATTTGGCATAAGCCGTGCTTCCGCATGGGAGTCTACGGTTAACCACACCAAACAATTACGGCGATAAGTCACAGGTCGGTGGTGAATGTCATAGCGTGCTCTCGCTTTGTGTTGCGATGCCAATGTGTGTAGTCGAGCTACGTGACGCGCGTTTTCGGTGAGGCAGAGGATCTGCGTGACAGTGACGCTGTCGTGATCTGAACGGCACTTCAACCTTAGAAGACTTCAGAGTGCCTCGAATCATTCGCCGCTTCTATAACACAGATAGCCGAACATAGGATTGTTATTGCCCACATTCTACCCACTATTATTTTCGGGACCCAGTGCACTGTACCTGCATGTTAAATAGTCTCATCCGTTCAGGTTTTTTTAAAAAGCGTTGACACTCTAGGGGCTGGAATTTCTGTACATCCACCTGATGTCGTGTGATCATGCTCACAGTAAAGAGCTCACTACAGGCTATGACAGGGATAGCAATTATAAAACTCGGTTCAATATAAACGATGTCCTAAAATATTATAATTAACAGAAATATATCCAAGAACTAATTGCATTAAGTAACTTCATATCGCTAAAGGGATTAGGAAACGTGGGGCTCAATGTGGCAAGACCACATGATCTGAAGGTCTGCTGCTGCTGGTACTACTACTACTACTACTACTACTACTACTACTACTACTACTACTATCATCATCATCTTCATCATCATCATCATGGTATGATATGAGAGTATAGGTGCGATTGTAGCGAGTAGTCTAGAATATAGCATGGCCGATGTAAATGACCCACTGCTATAGATTTACCACTGTGCCGACATTCTATGTCACATCGCCGAAGAGGAAACCCATATTTTTCGGCGGCGGGAATCAGAAAATCATAACTGAAAAAAAAATGGAAAATAAAACGTCAACAAAAATTTAAGTGCTCTTTATCATGCGCGCACACACACGAGGCTTGATCACCGAAAGTCGAAGGACATTAGCGTACACACTGCTTTTCGTACGCACTGTTATGAAGTTTTTTTCTGTGAAGTCTATTCGTTCAAAAACGCGTTTGAGACCACCGTATACACTCTGTAGAAAAATTCAGAGGGGTGCGATATTTTTGAGGTAGCTGTATTACCGCTTTGTCTGAGAACAATTAAATGCTCAATAGTGGCGCCGGAAGAGGGGGGGGGGGGGGTCCATTGCGCATGCTACCATCGTATTTTCCCGAGCCCCCTGCCCTGCTCTGCCCTTCCCAGCTACCCTCAAGCAAACTGAGTCAAAACCCTGTGCACAAAGAGGATTATGGTTTCAGCTAGTTACTGGTTCATAACTGACGATAATTCTCGCTTAAATTAAACGAGAACACATTGACAGAGAACAACAGGACGGGCGTCACCGAACTTCCAACTAAATTTATTGCACAGCGATCGCCAGTTATGAACTTCGCATAACTTACCTGTCTTCTTGGCCCCCTCTCCGCTCCCCGCACCCGCTGGTTAAAAGACGTCTTGGCACCAGCCCTATTTACTCGCTATAGACTAGGAGTGCCTTGCAATAACAGAGCCGAAATTTCCAGTTGAAGTGGAGCCCGCGTCGCGTAAATTCTTGCTGCCTGGTGCAGGCGAGTCTTCATGATATCCAACTCAAAGGTACAGTTTACAAGGGAATGGGAAGAACCCCTTAACGGTTCGTTAGATTCGAACATTATACAGAAATATTTAAACTCAGTTTTCTATTTCCCTCTTTTTTTCTTTTCTTTAGGAATAGTTGGACCCAGATGAGCACGTGAACATTTGTTTGTCGTATTATTTCACCCAGAGGAGGCAGGTTGACTGGCACAGCATGCAGGTTTCGGCGAAAAAATAAAAATAAAATGTAGTTGCATACGTTCTTCATTCTTCGCCAGGTCGAGACACCGTGCTTCGCCCCGTAATTTGTCGAAATACTGCGTGCACGCCCACGACAGGGCGAGCACTTATCGGAGCAGCGTTGTCGGGGTTCCAGGGTGCCTCGTTATGCGGCCGCGAACGCATGGTGCATTCGTAACGGGGTCCGTCTCACACAGAACCCTTACTCCTGTGTTCTGCACCTGGATTGCCAAATTCGACATTTTTATACTGGTGCGCGTATACGCTCGCAGAGCCGGACGCTTGAATTCACAAGCGTGCACAGGGTTCCTTTTGAGGTAGCAATGACAATTTGGTGCAGCGCTCCCCCCCCCTCCCCACTCTTTATGTCAATGTATGGCGTGGAAAAGGAAGGCTAGTTGGCTGCTCTTAAAGAAAAAAAGTTGCCGCATATCCAATGAGTCAATGACGATGAGTTGGTGACGTGTCCGTCTATCCAATGTGCGCTCGGGTGTGATAGGAGCAGACAGACGGACGGACAGACAGAAAGATAGACGGATGAACGCTTCGCGTCATTCGCAATATATATATATATATATATATATATATATATATATATATATATATATATATATATATATATATATATATATATATATTCCTGCTCACGGCTGGTTATTTGGTTATTTTTTCACCCTCTTTCTTTCTTCACATATACATTACAACTGGTCGAATAACTTCCCCTATACATTACTTGGCATTATTGTCTGTTAGATCTCATTAATATTGTGTCTAAACACGGCAAAACGAGCCCTTATGTACACACTTCTTTCCCTTATATGTATGTATATATATATATATATATATATATATATATATATATATATATATATATATATATATATATATATATATATATATATATATATATATATATATATATACTTGGGACAAGACGGTGACGGCGAAAATGTAACGAGAGTGAGTGTCTATTTAACTGCTATCGCAATGAAATCACTGCGTCACAGGCGAAGGATCAAGCATTGGCCGATTTCTTGACATGTTGCTTCCATTTTTGTACAGGAAGGTGGGACCTGCCCACCCAACCTGCGTATAAAAGCCTCTACGCACCCTTTATCTCATCATCCTTGCTTTTTATGCGTGTTTTGTACGTATACGTAGCCACAAGCTTAAAGTTCAAACTTCAAATGGAAGTCATTTACTGTGAGCGTTATCACACCACGCGAGTTTCACGGGCCCTACAACACGCCGAGCCGTCCCAAAAGTGCTGCGCATTTAAAAAATGAGATTACGACACGAAACCTGAGCCCATCTCGGGCTAGGATAGCGATTTATTTCGCGGTACATTAGGTTAGGCCTGAATGTGGTAGTGTGTCTGTACGTGGTAGGCCCGAACGTGGTAGTATGCGAACACGGTACTGTTCGAAACAAAGTAACCGCCATCGCATTGCAGGTTTCGTGAATTGTTCAGTGATCTTCTTGTTTCTTCTCTCCTCCTTCCACTTTCTCCGACCTCTTTCCCTTCCAGTCTAGGGCGGCTGGGTCTCTTCTCGGTGCACCCGGTCAAACCTCCGGGATCTTTCCTTCACGTCTACCCTCAGCTATAGAGGAAGAAATAAAGTACCGCTCTCTGCCGTGCGCCGGCCTTGTCTTCTATTCTTTCGCATTATCTTTACAGGCATGCATGGACACTACTTTCAATTCCACTTTATTTCCTTGAACACTCCATGTGGAGGTGGGAGTATAATAAGAACGCATTTCACTAGACCATTCAGGATTAGAAATGAGCTCTTATAGCTTCAATGAAAGCTTCTGGGTTGGTGACGATGCAGGGAAGACCATTCCAGTCAACAACGGTGCGTGGGAAAAGACGACGAGAAGGTAAGAGCACGAGTTTAGGGGTGAGCAACTTTTGAGAAGTGTCATGTTATGCACAAGAGCTGGTGTTGAGAAGTAAGGTGCGCGACTGAGGGAACTGTGGTGCATTTTGTGTAATAGAGATAGGCTGGCAATGTCATGTCGACGGGAAAGGGCGCTCAGGCCTATTATCGCCTTTAATGAGAATGCACTCACGTTGTATAATTATGATCACCGAACTAATGTTTTGGTGTGGTTCTGCACCATCTTTAGTGCGTAAAACGACTGCAAAGGTTGGGTATTTCATGACGTTTATTTATTTTTTTTTGCAGCGTGAAAACATTTCTTAAGTTGGCAGAAGAGAGTACGACTACTGCTATACTACTAGTACTTCTAGTTCTTCTTTAGCATTACTTATGCTACTGCCCCGACGCTTTCTACAACACATATTTACTAGCATTCTTACTTACACTGGTTGGCGGTCGCGGGGCTTGTGATTGCTGCTGTAACGAGGAAACTACCGATCATGCTCATTGCCGCTGTCCTCATTAGCTACGTTAGGCTGTTTACGACAGACCACTTCGGAACCAGTCGATTCCGAAACGCCGACGTAAACATCGTAGCAACACAACTCGGTCCAGGCATTGCTTAAATAGACACTAAAGAGAAACAATAGCTCGGTTTACTTTCAGGAACTCTAGTTTGATGTGTTTCACTATCGTAAGTTTGTTATTAGCGAAAAAAAACAACATTGAAGTTTCATTTTTAAACTTCTCGCCGAAACCTCCCGTGTGACGTTAGAAAATTTCAAACGTGTTTTCGTACTTCTATGACGTTGCCTCAATGAAATTTTCTGAAGCTTCGTATGCTAGGTCTATAGCACCCGTAGTTGGGAATGAACTTCATTTTTATTGATTAGAAGCTACGTGTGAAACAGTGGACACTTTAGAAGTCGTGGTGTTTGGTGCGGCAGTCTCAAGGTGGCTGGCCTCTCCACACGCATTTTTTTTTTCGCGCGTTTTCTCACTTACCAAGCATCGTGTCGTGGTAAGAGTCTTCGAGATTCGCGAAATTATATTTAGCTAATACGCGAAAAAATCATTACGTTTTTTATTGTCATTTTAAGGCAATTGACGTAGATGTGTCATCGAACGCGAAACGCAACCACTGGTGGCGTCGCCGTCAACGCAAAGAGATGCACGAAATCATGTCCGTGGGACGTCGTTTCCAGGTCCCCCGTCACAGCAGTCTATGACGTCGTTATGGCGTCACTGCGACGCCACATCACGTGACGTACCACGATGACTTCATCTGGTGACGTCGTCACTCGGTGAAAGTTGGGCCGATCCCAGAGGCAATGCAAAACTAGGTTAAGTGCAGGAGGCTTGAAACGCCTCTGATATTGGAGACTGTGAGAGAGGACGTTTGGGGGCAGAAAGCTTCCGAGGGTGGGGAGTGGGACCTAAATATATTGGAATGAGAAGGAAATTAAAAGGTCTTTCGCCATCGGGCTTTTGTAGGTGGACTCATGAGGGAGCGTGTGGATGGATGGATGAAAGAACTTTACTAGAGTCCATGCAATAGAACGTACGCTTTTAAAATTTTCACTAGGTAAATGCCTAATAGGGAGAGCGTAGTTTTCCACGTCCACAGCTTTTGTCTTTTTTCCTTGTTTTTTACTGGGCCAGCGGTTATCTTGTCTTCGTTCTTCTGTGTGCGTTTTTTTCCATCCTGTAGATTAGGCCAGCGAACGAGAACGTTCTATCAGCATTCTCTCCCATTTCACATTTTCTCTCACAGCTTGGGCCACCCAAACCACAACCACACACTACCATAACAAAATCATTACCGAAAACGAAAAAAAAAAGCTTTCAGTCGGTTTTACGAGCTTTATTCGTTGGCAGCAGCGGCTGGGGTGCAAGGCGCTTCGCAGCGTTGCTCAGCATAAATGGTGGCTGATTGCGCCACGTCGCTTGTGACAGGGTCAGCTACTTGCTTCTCGAAGCAAACGGTATTCACAGCGTCACCCGGACGAGCTCAGTGAAAGCACATTGTGCCGCAGGGAGGCCGGGCGAAGGGTCGTAAAAAATATATAAAAAACATAATCTTGAAAAGGATGTTCCTGGCTGCGGCTCGCGCAGCTTCGTCACTTGTGCGAAGGAAATGGGTTTTGGGTGTTATGGCGCTGTCGGAAATTCATAAAGAGTGACTGTTGTATGCGCGCTATAACTCTATTCACTAATTTATCGATCAATTCATTCAATCCTCTTCAATTACCTGCATAGAACACTGCCGTGATGGAGCTGTGGTTGAAGCGCTCGGCTACCAACCTGAAGGTCACTGGTTATATCCTGACTGGGGCAGTCACATTTCGGTAGAGGCTATTTTTGTAGAGGCCCGTCTACTGAGCGATGCCAGTGCAGGTTAAGGAACGCAGATGGTCTAAATTTCCGGAGCCCTTCACTACGGCGTCTCTGGTGCTCGTGTCATGGTTTCGGCACCCATAAATGGTTATTATTAATATTATTTTTATATAAGGACAGGTTGGTGCACATGTGTTGCGTCGGCTACAGCTCTTCCTTTGCGCAATAGTTGACGTCGTTAACTAGTGGACAGTCCTGACACAATACAAACAGGTACATAGATCTACATTCACTTCGTAACTCCCGGATATAGACATACAATTTATTAGAAGGCAGAAAGGTCAGCCTGAGCTAGTGTGCTCTAACCTGCTACACCGCACAGTGGAAAAGATGAAGGGGGAAAACAGTGATGAGAGAGCTTGGTGATGGGGAGAGCAATAAGTCGTGGCCATATGCATTAATTACGGAGCATGATGTTCTCGCGTCTGCTGTTCTGTGTGCTTAAAAAATTAGTGTGCTTTGAGAACCACTCTAATACGCAGATGCAAATTAAATCGTCTTGCGAGATCGACTTAGAAAGGATGGTGTAGTTACTGCTGTTGTTATAGAAATGTTTTCGTTAGCCTAATAAAGAGTTTAGCTATTTATTAATTTACGCTCGACAGGAAAGTTCAGAAGGCGCAGATATTTAGAGATATAAAATGTCCACTCGTAAATGTTCGCCAGAACGTTCTCGCACAAGATCGGGGACTTCAAATTGTTTGTCAGTTGCTGCACTTTAACCCAATTAACTAATAAAAAATACCTAACTGATAAATGAAGAAACTCATTCATCCATTCATTGAATAAAGCAAGAAGCGACTGCGCTCAAATCTTGAGCGACTGGGATGTCGCAGCGTCGTACAAATCAGCGCGAATATTGCATCGCCGTTTTATTTAATGCGGAGCCGCTCGTATAACACGTATGTATAGCCCCGATTTCGGCAACGTGGTGTACTTTATACATCGGTGTGCGTGCATCTTTCTGGCGCGTGGCCAGTTTATCAGGTCACTTCCACTGTCCGCGCCTCGATGGTGTCGAGAACGAAAAGAGAACAAGAAATGCAACAGCTAGCTCCCACGCTCTCCAAGCGGCTACGTTTCCTGTTTGCCGATGCGTAGATATTTACGATTTCGCCGCGCTTTTTTTTTTTTCGAAGAGAGCTGGAAGAAGTTTAGAGCCTCTTTTTCCAAGCATTCAGCGTTTGCTGTTGCCCGAACACGAGACTCGTAAAATTATGGAAGCAAACCGCGTGGGTCCGTTCCGAAGTTTAGAAAAAAGCTAAAAAAATTAGATTTGCAAGAAAAAGTCGCTCACTTCAATACGGGACAGCTTCGTTTCAAGGTCACGTGGGCGCTATATATAGTAATGAATGTTCCGGGGTTGGGGTTTTCGAAACGAGTTTTTATCGGCCAGGACGGGGATCTGTTTTCACCGTTATTTCGGTGCTTTCTCGAAAAAAAAATTATATATAGCCAAGCGAGAAATTTCTATGTAGAAATCAGGACAGGCTGCCAAAAGTGGACGGTTTTATTGCGTGCATATCGGTCTCGCCGAGATATTCGTCACGGGCAAAACTAACGTTTGACCTGCGTCGGCGCTCGTAAAGAAAATGCGGTGTGTGTGTGCGTTAGTGTTTACGTAATGCGTCACGGGCACAACTTCGTGGGAGGAAGATTTTTTTTAGGGGCGAAGCTCCTTACGCCGTGGGTTGTACGACCCGTGTCGTCGTAGTAGCCAGTTTCGTTGCATTGCATGTCAATAAAGACGGTGTCACAGCATGTACACGCAGTGAATTATGGTGAGTGCGGCGAAGCGTCTGTCCATCCAACCGTGCTTCCGTCCTTATATCCGTCCGTCCGTACGTCCGTTCGTGCTTCCGTCCGTGCGTCCCACTTCGCCCCACTCGTCATGATTCCCCTCGTGGATATATGCTCTGATTTTTTTTCTTTACTTGGAAGGTAGCAGCTGAGCTGTTTGTAACGTACGTGTAACGTGTATAGTATCTACCATGACAATGAGCTAATAAAATTCCGCCGCTGGTGTCGCTAGTTATAATAAAGTTGCGATAATTTATTTCGTGTTCGTAATGATATTAAGAACATTCGACGTATATGCGAGTTCGGCTGAAACCTTCCGTGTACTTGCATGGCGGGAAGTTGGCAGTCGCATTCTGAAGTCTTGCACAGAATATAAGTTTTCAGTGCACCCATAACAAGATACGCGTAGGATTTATAGATATACGTACCAAGTACAAGGTACTAGAATGTCAAAATGAGAATGGATGCATTATTTTGCAACAAGGTGTAAATAAAAGGACAAGGAACGCAATGAAATAGCGTTAGTAACGTATAGTCATAATATGTAGTTGTAAAATTTCACAATATAACGAGGCATATATTGTATGAAAAAGCTGCACCTTTATTGTTGATATCATTGCGTTAAAAGTTCTTTGTCGTTATAGGGTATATACTGGTTGTGAAAATTCATTTAATAAACGAAGAATGCGAACTTACGTAATTTCACGGGGCGGCTTTATGCTTTCTCTTAGTAGAGTACCTAGCACATTAAATTGTTACCCACATTTTCTAAACACATTTATATTTGGGTGCACGTTAAAGAACGCCTGGTGGTCAAAATTTCCGGAGCCCTCCACTACGGCGTCTCTCATAATCAAATGGTGGTTTTGGGACGTTAAACCCCACAATTCAATAAACACATTTATTTGATTTTGCTTATGCTGAGTTCTTTTTTAATGAAATTTGGGTGTTTATGCAAAGAACTTGTGCTGATGGGTTCTAAGCTTCGCGTCTGTTGTAAGTTTAGCATTTCCTAGATTAACGCTTCGAAGCTTGCACAATACGCACCCTATACGTTTTGTGAAGAACTTCGTCGCTGTTCCAATCAGCATCGAGCAACAACTCGAACACATACCTAATTCTTTGCTTCCATAAAAAAAAATAGTGTAGTAGTTTATGTGGCTGAAACCACATGAATGGCTTGAGGGAAACCTAGCTTTCGTGTATTGCGTAATAAGTCTCAACATGGTTCAATTGCGGTGAATATGAAACCCGCGAAGCAGTGCATCGAGTGCTGGTCACGTGCGATATTTTGGGACGAGCCATGCATGTACACGCACTCCCAAGTGGGTTCGTCTCTTTTGATAAGGTATGTTCGTATATTCTATTCGCCTGCCTCGGATCCCTTCTGTACTTAAAAAAAAAGAACTTGTGCCGAGACTTACACGTTGTGTAAGCGTTGCTGTGAAAACATGAACGTGATCCTACAGCATTAATACACGTGAAACAGCTTTGCCTATTGCGACGAAACGCAAGACCGTTCTCCTTCGCTTCGTAGGCATATGACGTAGACATATGACGTCATCGTATCAAGTATATCACTCAGGCGCATCCAGAAGGAAGGTTGCAGTGTCATTTCGTAAGCGGCCTGTTTGGCCGACAGATTTAATAAGCACCACTTCGGCGTCCGCCGTCTCGCCAGGGCAGTTTGCATTTGTAGCAGAGAGGTCGGCAGGCAACAGATACGTATACATGAGAGTCAAACGTGCCTTTCCATCTAAAAGCACCTCTATGCGGCGTTATACGACTCCCGAAATAACCGCTCTCGACAGAGCCGTATGTGTGCATGTATATACTTGATACGGCAACGAACTCTGACGTCACGGCGAGATTCTTGGTATGCAACGATGGGTTTGTGTATTTGTATGCATGCTTCTCTCTTAGTCTCTTCCCTCCTTCTCTCTCTTCATTTTGTTTCTCGCGAACATTTTCTAATACTTACTGCTCGCGCCGTGCTTTAAAGGCACACTGAAAAGGAACAATGATTCTGTTTAGATTGACAAACTGAACTCTGAGAGCTGTAATGCCATTTTATTCATTGTGATAAGTTCATTATGATAGTTAGAATCAAGGTTGAAGTTTTAATTTTGAAATTCGCGCCAAAATCTTTGTTCGTGACGTAAGAAGCTTTAAAAAGCATTTTCGTCATTTTCGTGGCATTGGCTCGATTAAGTTTTCTGAAACTCTTTATGCTATGTCCATAGATTACAATGTTGTTCATTTTGATCAATTGAAAGCTACGTAGTACCCTGCACACGCCTTCGAAATTTCTCACGTGACGGTTTTTGGTGGGGGAGTATCAAGGTATCTAAAATGTCGCCACGCGCGTTTTTTTTTTTTTTGACGTGTTTTCTCGCTTACCAGGTGCCATGTCGGGGGTAAAATTGGTGTTTTCGGGATTGTGAAATTGTACTTTACTAACACGCGAAAAATCGTTTTGATATTTAGTGCCACTTTAAGATAACTGCGTGTGAACGAGAGTGGTTGAACTTGCAGTTGTCGATGCAGTCATTCGAGAAGTTTGTGCTCTAGTTCTCATTTTCCTTTTTTTTTCATTGCTGAATACTGCAAAAAGGGGGATATTGGGGGGGGGGGGTGTTGTTAGCTTTTTACTGCAAAAGCTGTGTATGGCCAGGAGAAATGAAAACCCATTCGGCAACTGTGTCATGAGCGGTCTCCATTGGCTGTGTTTAGACTACGTCATTCCCAAACACGCGCGCCATTGGCTGCATTGTGAGTGACGTAGTCACAGCCGTGGCGCCGAGCGAGGGTGTTGGCCGAGCCCGCGCGCTTCAGTTTATCCTGAGACCTCCCCACCGAGTTGGCTCGCGATGTGAGACGCTTGCAAGAATGCGGCGTTACGGCGTCGATGTGATGATTGCGGGAGCGTGTTTGCCGGGGCTATAGTGAACTAGAATATCATTATCACCATAGTTGGGACGAATGCCGCTTTCAAGCGGCACTTTGACTTCGGCTGTGATCGTCTGTGACCGCCTGTAGTTCGAGAACAACCGCTGTCATTGAGGCATTGCGGAACGCATTTAACCGCTCATTACACTCCGCCATGACCGAGATTATGCGAGGCACAATGTGCGGCATGTCAAGTAAACACTGTGGTAGACCCGAGCGAAAGGTGTGTCTAATCACACGAAGAAGAAGCACGAACATGTAACCAGTAATTGTGACACGATTCAGTGCCACGTGAGGTTGAACCCACTGCTAAACACCGGAGTCGCACGTATTTGTACAGAATGCTTGGGTAACGATTTTTTTTTGTAGGCCTTCATAAGGCTCGGTTTTCCTGAGCCTCCGGAATGGTGGTGCTTTTTGGTGACTTTATATATGTTGGAACATAGCATGCTGTATGTTTCGCATTTTATGACGCTGTTAGTCTGTTAGTAAGAGGGACTGCTCTGGAAGTCAGAAGGTCACAGGCATGATGGCGATGACAATAACGATGAAGGTAGTTATCCTAAGTTCAGAGGATATAAATAAGATGTCATAGTGAACAGCAAGATATTTGTTTTGACGTTCTAACCGGGGACAGAACTTTATCACAAAGATCTTGATAACGGCCTGCCTGCGGTCGAAAAGTCAGAATAAGTGTTATGCTCTTGGCCCAGCTCACTTTTTTTCAGACAGACAGACACAGACAGACAACGATAGATAGATAGATAGATAGATAGATAGATAGATAGATAGATAGATAGATAGATAGATAGATAGATAGATGGATAGATGGATAGATAGATGGATAGATAGATGGATAGATGGATAGATAGATGGATAGATAGATGGATAGATAGATAGATAGATAGATAGATAGATAGATAGATAGATAGATAGATAGATAGATAGATAGATAGATAGATAGATAGATAGATAGATAGATAGATACGTGTACCACGACAGGCGCGCGTTAGATTTACGCTCATATACTTCGGTATACCGCGAGGTCTTCTCAGACACAGAAGCTACGGCTTGTGCAATGAACCTTTTTTTTTCCACCGCTGTGCCCCGGTTACTTGACAAATGAAAGCAAATGTCGTAGTGTCGGTGAAGAAAAACGGACGTAGGCGCCATGTCGCCGACTCTTTTTCTTGCGAACTTTACGACACCTATGGACCGACCAATAGAGATGCGTGTACGTATATGTGCGTGGCTGAAAGCGACGTGCACTCTTTGTCTCACTCTCTTTCTATACACTCTTTACGCTTTATGCGAGGCCGATACTCGTGCACACAGAGGGCTTATTGGACAGTGGAGACTCGGTCGTTTGCTTTGAGCAACGAAGCGAAGCGAAGGAGCTAGCTGTTTTATTTTATGCGTACTTTGATCTCTTTTCTTATTTACAAGCCAAGCTCTACGCTGGAGCCAAAAAAAAAAAAAGTATCTTATGCCTTATTTTTTCATTTGATTTTTTCCCATTCATACTTTATTCATTATTTCTGCTGCCTGCTTTCTGACTCTCAATACTTCATTTCTTCGTTCATTCATCCGTGGTAGCGTTCACGACTGAGGGGATTGCAGACGACAGTGGCAAAAGCAAAATGAGATACGAACTCAGGAGTCGTTCGTGATACCTAAACGGACAACACTATCTGGCGTCTTGGTCAACACACTGCAAGAGCAAGATGTGCGTAAACAAGACAACATGGTAATAAATCCTGTGTAAACGTGATCTGGCGAACATGTGATAGATTAGATGGAAACAGTCGGAATAAATATAACTCGTTAAGGTTCCCTCGTTATTTGGACATCGTTTCGTTCGTGCGTCTTTCACACGTCTTCTTTGTTTCTTTGCTTGATTGATTGATTCATTCATTAACGTCAGCCAATCGTTTATTCTTTTGTCACTTTCTCTGTCTTTCTTTATTTCCTTTCTTTCCCCTTTTTACTTCTCTCTCTTTCTGTCTTTCTTTCTTTCTTCCTCTCTTCCATTTCTTTTCTCTTTCTCTCGCTCTTGCCTTCGTCCTCTTTCCTTCTTTCTTTCTTTAGTTCTCTCTGTCTTTCTCTCTTTTTTCTCTCTGTCCTTTTCTTTATTTCCCTTTCTCTTTCTCTCTCGATCTTTCTTTTTTCCTCCTCCCCTCTCTCTCTTTCTTTTCTCTCTGTCCGCTTCGGCGGTTCAGTGGCTGCTGTGCTGGGCTGCTGGCTCAAAGGTCGAGGGTTTGATGCCGGCCGTGACAGTAGCATTTCGATGCGGGCGAAATGGTTGACGCCCTTGTACAGTGCGATGTTAGTGCACGTTAAGGAACACCGGATAGTCAAAATTTCCAGAGACCTCCACTACGGTGTTTCTCGTAATCCTGTGATGGTTGTGGGACGTAAAACCCTAGATATTACAATTCTTAATTTATTTTTCTTCCTCTCTCTTTCTTTGTTTTTCATTTTTGTTTCGTTCTTCCGACGAATAATTTGGCTTCGCGTGGGCCGCGCGGTTTGTCTGATGCCGGCATGTATGCGGCTTGGAATGAGCCCAGACAAAGAACGCCTCAATTCAGATCGTGTCCTGGCACTACTCTCACGAATTCGAGCTTGCGTCTTTTGACGAAGGCAACAAACAAACAAGCAAGCAAACAAACAAACAAACAAACGCTGCAGTTTACTTCACTGGAAACCGTCTGGTCAAGCTTGGTGGAGTTTGGTGGCGTACTCTTATACTGCAGGTACTTCTCGAGCAGTTACGAATGCTGCTGGCTTACGAGTCTGCGAGCGTGCCGAAGGAATCGTCTTCAACTCCATCGGATGAGTCTGTGTGCCTTGCGTATGAAAAGATGGTAGCGCGAGCAATAAACAAGAGTGCCGCGTTTCGTTTATTTTTTTTTCCCTTCGCATATACATACTGCACTGCCACGCAATTTTACGATTTTGCGTCTGGTTTGCCAAACTCTTCGGTGCTTCCGACAGTAATTCACCGGTGAACACCGCCATGTCCGGGACGGTAATGGACATACGCGGCGGAAGGAAGAGAGTATTTGCGCTAAGAATAGCGCCGCGAGCACTATAGGCGTTGAAATATTTACCCAGTGGCTGTCGGCCCGCACAGAAGCGAAAGTGGGTTCATATATGTGTGTATGTGCCTCTGTACATCTGACTCGGGGAGAAATGACGACTGAACAAAAAAAGGGGGATACGCAATGAAGTCGGAGGCATTCTTAACGGGGCCAACCGGGCCGCCAAAAGCTGTTACGAAAATGCCTTCCGCGTGGGCAAAATGTTGGGCACGGCGCGGCAAGCCTGAATTGCACGCACGTTTGGGCAATGATCTAATCGCCGGAATGGCGGCCTTACACGAATGTAGAAGATGACGGCACCCTGAATTATCAATGTTCCTGCGGCCGTGTATAGACATTCATGTCTACGCTGCGAGTGTCTAAATCTTTTATGAAGGCAAAGCCTACGCTGAAATGGACTTTGGAGAGAAGCCGCACGTCGGTGAAAAGCTTGGTCGAGTTCGTAATGGCAGCACGGCTTCTAGTACTGCAGTGTCAGTTTTGTTGCGTGCTGAACGATATTCATTCATTCAATCAATGAATAAAAAATAATTGAACATGTAATAATAATAATAATAATAAACCGTGTGTCATGTGCGTATCAGCCACTTAACTTGTTGACATTCATCACACACACACACGCGCGCGCGCACGCTCGCACGCGCCCACACACGCACACACACACACACACACACACACACACACACACACACACACACACACACACACACACACACACACACACACACACACACACACACACACACACACACACACACACACATATATATATATATATATATATATATATATATATATATATATTATCCTGCGTGTTCAAAACTTGCTAGTAGTCGTTGGTAGTTCTGTTGCCAGTTGCACTTTCTACTTTAACAAAAATGCTCCACATTCGTCGTCATAACGCTTCAAACGCCCAGATTATCGCCAATAGAGTCTATACAAATATTTTTCATGCACATACAGCAATGACTCCAACATTTACGTTTAATCTCACAATGCGTTCACGACAAATAATAATTTCAGTAAGAGATTCTTGATAATGTATATGCCCTCAAAAGTATCTCAGCTCTGTCTGCACCGTCTTTGTTCTCGCACCGGCGACGTTCTGGCCCGACTGCCTCGCTGAACTCGAAGCTCGCGTGGCATAGATGGTAGGGTCAGGGCGTTGCCCCTTGAACGTCACGCAAACTCTTGCAAATTACGAACTTTGCCACCTATTGGGGCATTATACGAAATGAGCGACAATTCCTCGGGGGACTCAAAGAACAAGAAGGCAAGTGAAGTCGTTAACTTTATATGCTTTATCCTTTAATCTTCGATCACACGCGATCAGCGTGTTAACATGTCCGTGCTTGTGCCAGATCAGTTAGTTTGCTTTCTTTCGTAAGGGGGTAATCATAGCAGACTCCCTGCAAAATAAAGCTCCTCACGCCTGGCCGATCATCCGCCCCAGGTGTTTGTTTCATATTCAAGGCGCTGACTGCTGCGTCATTTGATGAATGAATCCTGAGCCCAAACCTAAACGCGTGGCTGTCACAAGCGGTACTGTGGTTATACGGGGCCTGGATGCTCACCCGAAAGTCGCAGGTTCGAGTCCAGCCTGGTCGGTCGCATTGGTTGGAGGCGACATGGTAGATGCTGTGTGCTGCGCCAACGTCTAGCGGTCGACATTTCCGGTGTTCTCCACTGCGGCGTACACCTCACAGTGATATCCTGGTTTTGGGATGCGAAACCACAGATAATATTACACGTTAGGATGACAGAACTTACAGACTATTCTGTAACTGACTGCTGCTCCATCTCATACGAACTGGCACTATGGCTATTCCCCCTTTTTGGGGCGAAGCTCCTTATGATGTGGGTCTGTCTATCCTCCGATGGTGTATGTAGCCACCGGTGGAACATACCCGAAAGAGTGGTTCTTAGAATGTCCGCTGGATGGCGGCACTTGTAATGATTAATACATGATAAAAAGAGTGTTCTGAGCATTTCTCTATTACCTGATTGATAGTATGAATGTGGTGAATAACCAACCACTATACATAGACTTCATAGATTACGAGAAGGCGTTTGATTCAGTAGAAATATCAGCCGTCATGCAAACACTGCGGAATCAGGGCGTAGATGAAGTATATATAAACATTCTGGAAGAAATCTACAGGGGATCAACTGCTACCATAGTGCTTCATAAAGAAAGCAACAGAATACCAATCAAGAAGGGTGTAAGGCAGGGAGATACGATTTCCCCAATGCTATTTACCGCGTGCTTACAGGAGGTTTTCAGAAGCCTAGAATGGGAACAGTTAGGGATAAGAGTCAATGGAGAATACCTTAGTAACCTGCGCTTCGCCGATGACATTGCATTGCTGAGTAACTCGGGGGACGAATTGCAACTAATGATCACGGAGTTAGACAAGGAGAGCAGAAAGGTGGGTCTTAAAATTAATCTGCAGAAAACGAAAGTAATGTACAACAACCTCGGAAAGGAGCAGCGCTTTGCAATAGGTAATAGTGCACTTGAAGTTGTAAAAGACTGTCTATTTAGGGCAGGTAAAAACCGCAGAGCCGAACCACGAGATTGAAGTAACTAGAAGAATAAGAATGAGGTGGAGCACATTCGGCAAGCACTCTCAAATTATGACAGGTAGACTGCCACTATCGCTCAAGAGGAAGGTATATAACAGCTGTATCTTGCCGGTACTTAGCTACGGAGCAGAAACCTGGAGACTTACAAAGAGGGTTCAGCTTAAATTGAGGACGACGCAGCGAGCAATGGAAAGAAAAATGGTAGGTGTAACCTTAAGAGACAAGAAGAGAGCAGAGTGGATTAGGGAACAAACGGGGGTTAAGGATATCATAGCTGAAATCAAGAAGAAGAAATGGACATGGGCAGGGCATGTAGCGCGTAGACAGGATAACCGCTGGTCATTAAGGGTGACTGACTGGATTCCCAGAGAAGGGAAGCGGGTTAGGGGGAGACAGAAGGTTAGGTGGGCAGATGAGATTAAGAAGTTTGCGGGTATAAATTGGCAGCAGCAAGCACAGGACCGGGTTAACTGGCGGAACATGGGAGAGGCCTTTGTCCTGCAGTGGACGTAGTCAGGCTGATGACGATGATGATGATGATGATGATGATGATGAAAAAGAGTGTTCACTAGATAGAAGGATGGACGGATGGACATACAGATAGACGGACAGACTGATGGACGCACAGACAGACAGAGGGGTGGACGCATGAACGGACGCATTGACGAATTGAAGCAAGAACGAATGGGCGGATGAAAGCACGGACGGACTGACGAACACTTCGCCCAACCGATCATCATTCACTCCGTGGATATGCTGTGTTTTTTTTAACAATACAAGCTTCCGTTTTTACAATGCACTGTTAGCTACGCGCACATATTAGGATGGACGTTAATGGTACCGAATGATTTGTTGGGCCCAAGGTATCGAAGCGCCCCACGGCGGTGGTCTAGTGGCTAACGTACTCGACTGCAGAGCCGCAGGTCTTGGGGATTGAATCCCGGCTGCGGCGGCTGCATTTTCGATGGAGGTTGAAAATGCTTTAGGCCCGTGTGGCTCAGATTTGGGTGCACGTTAAAAAAACCCCAGGTGGTCGAAATTTCGGAGCCCTCCACTACGGCGTCTCTCATAATGATGTGGCGCTTTTGGGGACGTTAAAGCCCACATATCAATCAATCAACGAGCCTAAGCAATGTATTTCTGCCCTCCGGTGTTACGGTAGTCGGACCCCAGCATGTCCCATTGCTACGAAGGAAACAAGATGTTTTCGCGCAGGTTATAAGTGGAGGGGACAGGAGGTGAACGCGACGTTGTGAAGCTACTGCAGTGGGTGTGCTTGGGTGCGCTCAGGCTCTTCGCCTCTGTACGCAGGTGAGCAGTTGCCCCAAAACGGGGCTCTGTATAACTCCGTCTAAACACGTTCAGACGCGCTGGGGCACTCTCTGAAAGTGCGTGTGCGAGTCTGCGCCAGATGATAGTGCGTTGCCCTCGTTTCCCTTTGTTGCCGTTTCGTGCACGCGCGCTATGCGAATCGTGGAGTGGAGGAGGACGACGCCACGAAGAGCGCAACCCCTTCCCTGCTGGTTGTAAGCCACTCGGAAAACTTTACGCGATCGTTATGGCAAGCGGGAGAGTGGTTTAAGCTTCGTGAAAGGGTTGGCTGGGTTCCGAAGCCTCCTCGGCATGCGTCGCGAGAGGGTACGCAGAGCTGCGGAACGTTTCTTCGCTGATTTTTATCGGCCGGGCAGGATAAATAAACGACACGCTCCGCACCGGGCGCTGTGCACGGTGCTTAGAAGGGAGAACGTCGGAGTGCCCCTTCGAAAAAGCGGAGATGGTGCGCTGGATGCTGTGGGAGATTCCAGTTTGAGAAGCTCGGTAATCGAACCTACGTGGTCGAGCCGAATATCTTGTGATTCAGGAGCCATCACGTTAATCATTGTGTACATGCGGACGGAAATGACGATGAGGTTCAGCGCAAGAAAAAGAAAGTTGGGCCCGTCATCTGGTACTCTTTACAGTAACGGAAAGATTCATTTGTTGGCGCATGTTTGTGTTTAAGGCCTGCTTACACAAACGGACACAACACAGAAGTCAAGGCGTTCGTGTTCTCCGGACTTCTCAATTGCTTCCGTGTGTGTGCGCGCCCATGCAGTCTCTTAGCTGGCATCGGCTCTCTTTTCCAATATAGTAATGCAGGCTTGTTACGCTCTCTTTCCAAGGCGAACACTTTCCTCTGCATACCGGAACCGTGATTGCTCATGCCACTTATAGGGTCATTGTTCCACCGCCGCATCCAAAACTATACCACTCGGCTTACGCCAGCTAGTAGTGTCGTCGCAGGTTCCTAGATGGCGCCCGCCACCTTCGACTCGCGCCACAGTCCCCGGAGTCGACGGGATACGAAGGAGCTCCGTTTGAGAGAGAGATAGAGAAGCCCCAGGTCTGAGCCCCGCCTTCCGCGGTTTGGGCTAGCCCCGGTGGCGGCGTCGTGGGCGCCCCCATCCAACTTTCCCGGCGTGTCTTTCGAACTGAGGCGGCGGTGGCGGCGGTCACACCGTCGGTCAGGCTCGGGCTGGTGCCCTCTCGCGCGCCTCGTCTGGGGCACGCGCTGCAATAACAGACTGAGTGAGAAAGTGAGAGAAGAGAAAAAGAAAAAGGCGCCTCTCTCGGATACTCTTTTCCCCCGTTACAACGAAGAAAACGGAACTTCTGGGCCTCTGTGCTCCCGTCCGTGTGCGCGGCTTGGAGAAGACTGTCGGATGCACGTGGCTTCGGAAGGAGTGCGGGAAAAAGTTGGTCCGTTGGGCTGTCGTCGACAATTGGATAAAGTGTGAGACTTGGCGTTGCGGAGCAGTCGGGACCATCGACGAGGACTCCACGGAATATTTTTTTCCAGACTTCGGGAAAGCGGCGTGGAGTAACTTCGGGACTGCATCTGTGTTTGAAACTTCAGTCTCCGGGTGTGTATGTGCGTGTGCGAATACGTCAGCCTTACCTGTGCACTACATTCTTCGCTTGGATTATTAAACGGTGGCGTGCGTTCGTGAACGAACGGGTTCTGCGGATTGTGCTCTTCGCACTTCAATATTGGAAGGAATCTTTCTCGTTGCCTCGGACAACAAAACGTCACGGGATTGGGAACAAGAACAACAAAAAAGTATTCCAGCCTGTGCTTTTCAGGCAATACGACTCGGACTATCAGGATTATCGCATTGTCTGTCCTAAGACACGACGTGCTTTGCACACTTGGTGCACGAAGTTGCACACTTGGACTTCGTACTTTGCACACTTGATGCACGAAGCTGTGGCTCTTTGTGTCATCGCTGTGTTCGAAAACTCGGATCAAGTCGGTGTTTTGTGCAGTGCGTAGCAGTGTGAAGTGCTACGAAAGCTAAGCGAAACGGACATCTTTGCTAAAACAGGAAACGGAACGTAGCAGTGTCCCAGACGCTGCGAGAACACAGTGAGACTGAAGCGGAGACCATGGGTACGGTTCCTGTGTGCGTAGTATACCGTGCTATAGTGTAAGCCGCCTTCATCGATGACGTAGGGCTTCTTACTCTCTCCTACAAGGCTGGCCGAGGATAAAAAGTTAGTTCGCAATGTTTCACTCCAATGTACGTATTAGTGCATTCCTGGAATTCGGTTACTGAACACGTCATCGTCGAACCGACTCAGAGCGAAGACCTGCTTCTTCACCACGGGACGGAGTGCTGTGTCCGGGCCAGTGCGTCGTTACGCTATTGTTGTTTCGCGTTTCTTTTTACGGCTTGCGGCTTTACTCTCTCAAGAAAAGCTCGCAAACGCGCGCTCGTTTGGATACCTGCAAGACTTCTCTCGTCACAACCGGACAAAAAAAAGTTCAGAAAAACGAGGTAGAGTGAATACTAACCACTGTACCTCACTCAAACACAGCACAACGTTGCTTCTATTTTTTTTCCTGGTGGACGAGGCAATGAGCAGCCTTTGAACTCTGCAGTCTAGTTGCAGCCCCCCCTTTTGTTCTCGCGATATCTCGTGACTTCGAGAAGCCTCGAAGAAACTGGCGCCGCCGAAGTGTTCTGTAACTCAACGCTCCAGCAAAGCCCGTGACTGGCTTGAACTTTCGTTTATAACAGTGTGTCTCCGGTGCAATATCATATAATCGCGCAAGGAGAAGACAAATTCTTCTTCGTGAACAGCCGTGTTTGTGGGCTTGTTCTGCTCGGATACGCTCAATATTCTTCGTGTGTAAAGTTTTTCCCCCTTGGGATACTCTGGTAGTCACAGTTGGTAAGAATAAGTCGACTTCAGTGAATCGCTTCGGCGGGTGGGGCGTTGAGCTGCAAAGGCTCGTAAATTGGAGGTGTTTCGCGTTTAGAGCTTAGCCGAGTGCTCGTGAAGCCATTTGATTCTCCAGTAACAGTTGCTTACATTGGAGATCTTGGGTTCAATTATTGGTATTCATGGTTGCTTAGGGCCTGAGCGTAAGGTCTTCAACACTTAGTGTCCATACTTCAGCTGGTGTCTTAGCGGTTGACGAAAGTATTTTGCATGTAGTGCCAGATTTACGGGATAATGCATACTTTTAATGCGGCTCACATGAGCATTACAGCTTATGGAAATACATCGGTAAGTGATACTTAAGAAAGTTCTCACTTAGAAGGGAATACGTTTCACCACACCGCTACGTAAACTTGTATCACCAGTTGCAATAGAGAAGAAAAGGACAACCAGAGAGCAGATCCTGTTGAATCAGAAGATCTCGAGGTCATAGAAACTGTTATTTCATTACAACAGTGTCGCTTATTCAATGAGCTTTACCAGCCAGACAGTCTTCATACTCCGGGTAACTGTGTCATTCCACTCTCCGAGTGACCTTCGCCCCTCGTCACGTTGAGCACGGCCAGTTCTTTACGCGACAGTAAATCGTACGCGTTACAAAATTTTGAAGACGTCAGATATTGTGGGAGGTGGTCGAACGCTACCCCGGTTGAGCAATAAAACGTGCGAACGGACTGCGTAAAAGGACGTTTCTGAACAGCATTGGGGTCGTCCGTTCTGTAAACACTCGCCAATTTACAGTCAGTTCGTGGTTATGAGTCAAAATGCGGGTCTTATATTACTGCATTTGAATACGGCGAGAAAAGCAACGGAGATACGATGTAGATAACTAGATTGCCAGTTCAGTGACCGAAAACCAGAATAATATAGTAAGATTATGGGTGCGAATTTTAGTATTGCAGCTTTCGTGGTCGCAGTCCCCGACCTGACCTTGAACCCCTGGGGACTTCAGTATTCTTGCGGCTAAACCCCGCAGCTCGATTATTTCTAAAGTGTAGTCGCCGATACGTGTGGTTTCCTAAATCGGATGATATATCGTGGGGGAAGGGATCTTTAAACGCATTACTGGAAAGTTTGAAGTAAACGTATTAGATGAAAAGGCTGTGCTGACAATGGGTTTATTAAGTGCATGTATAATCACTCATTCACGGCCGCTCGTCATGGTTGTTGGTAATCACATCAGATTATCACAGACACACGGCTTCCTTATTAGCTTTCGTTGAAGATTTGTCGCTTCGAATAAGAAACGACAACTGGGCTTGTTCAAGATCTTGCTTAGATGCTTGCGGTGTTAGTGACTCCCTGGTCACATGACGTGTTTTTACTTGCTTGGAAAGTTTGTCTGCGGAGGGACCAATCTGTGGAAAGATTCTCTCTGGCACACTGACACCTAATCACGCAGAACGTCTCTGGCTGTATCTCGAGCCTATCGTACTGACACGTCCTCCGAGTAGCTGTCACTTGCACCTTCAAGTCAATGCCGCGTATTTTCGGCTTGTAGTTCTGCGGCAGATTGCAGACAGTTGCTTCTCATTTGCATGTCGAGCATAGTGACCTCAGCGGCCAATTTACTCTGAGGTTTCCTGCAATTAGAGAGCAACCACTCATCCTTGTTCTGAGCATCTCGCGAACAGTTCTTTTTCCCGAGATATCCACTACCAGCTGCAAGACAAACACTCCTTGCGTAGGCAACTTCAAAGTTTCGCAGGATCTTCACGCCATTGCAGTATTGCTCGACGGCGTTGACTTTGGCTGCCTCGTCCGACTGCATCCCGTACACTGTACTTTTCGTGGCATACGACGTGAAGTGTGCAAAACAGCCTACTTGTTGAGTTCTTTGGTTCCACGCGCCGCTTTGTGTAACTGTTAGTCCAGCTGCGTTGCGATAATCCGAAGCACATCGTGGGACATCTTAGACTGAACGTTTGTATGTCGCAACTCTCTAATCCGACTTCGGACGTAACTTCGGCATAATAAACGCGACTTCGACTGGGAAGTCTGAGCCTCTTGGCGTTCCAGAAGCTTGGAGAGCCTGCCCATGCAGCGACATGACAACCAGCTTGACCATCGCCGCCGCTGTTAAAATCGGTTCTGTGGACCAGTTTTCGCGACTGTTTTTGTAGGTGCAGTGCGTGCGCGTGTGTGTTCCCGTGACTTCCCCGGATATATACTGACCATCGGCGGCACTTCCTCGCCCGGCTCTCGAACCCGTGACCACTTACGTTGGAGTACCACCGGAGGGATTCGTTTGTCGACACCATGTGGTCAACGCCGCCGGCACCGCCGGAGCCAAAGTCCGGCACCTTGACATTGGACAAGGCTGCCTTCTTACTCATCCGCCTCAAGCGAGCGTTTCACAAGAAAAGAAAAGGTAACTTGGGTGGCGTTATCCACATATGCATGTGTGACAGTGTTCGCTTTACTAAAGCTCTTACAGTGTGCGCAATGGTCTGTAGGGATCAAGGACATTCTATGACGCAGGCGCAGCAGGGTCCCAGTGAGAAGGAGAAGACACATGTTAGAGAGGAGGGTGATATCAGTGAAAGTCAAAACATTACATGCCACGCGTGTGTCCTTCATGTATATACAAATTGTCCTTCGTGTTTGTCGTGATCTCAAACGCACTCAACAACAGCGAAAAAAAAATGAAGTGACATGGTGTGGTGTATGTTAAAAAAAAGGCAGAGCAGTGGATGGTATAATCGGCACTCTCCTCAGCCCTTGCAAGATAATACAAGGGGCCTTCACACTGGACTTGCGACAGCTATAACCAGGAAAAAGTATCACAGTTACGCTAACGCTGCTCGTCAATATTTGTACGCACGCAGGTTTTTTTCCTCTTTTTTTCAGTAAGAGCCTCCTCTATTGGCACCCACAAGCTTTTTTTTTTTCACGATGATGCCAAGCATCCTCAGAGAGACAACCACTCTTTGCCCCTACAAAGGTGGCTTCTTTTGTCGAATCGATGCACATTCGAGTTGATCGCGTGATCTCGTTCACACCTGCAGCTTGGAGGATACTATAGAAGCATAGAGCTTCCTAAAATTAACTGGCGCTGCGATCGCTCAGCCACGTGGGAATGGTGGGTGTAATACAAAAATTCGCCTATAGTCTTTGAGCTTGTGGCTTCGACCACACTTTGTGTTTTGTTTTCTTTCGAGTAAAAGAACGGACCGTTGTGAATATCCTGACCAGATTTAAATTGGTGAGCCCAATAAGGTCAAGGTGATGAAGCGTAACTACTAAACCTGTGCTGAACGTCATGTTGTGACGAAATGGATTCAGGCCACTTGGAGCCAAACGGAGCCTAAAGAACGAATATGAGACAAGTTTGCGTACTATCAATCATTTCAATTCTGGTGGAAGCGCCAGCATGGAAATGGATAGCACTCCGATTGAATCTAGCGCCAGCGTTCCCTCTAGTGTATGTATAGCGAACTTATTGACTAGAAGTATGACCTCCGAGATGGTGGGCGCGCACCCGCGTCCTTATCTCGGAGGTCATGCTAAAAGCACCTTCGCTCTGCACAAGTGACAAACGCAGCTGTGCCACGAAGGACGAATATTCGGAAGCTGATGCCTACAAGTCGTCAATTGAAGTTGGAGTGTGAACAGAGATAGAGAGAGAGGTGTGAATGTAAGGGAGGTAGGGCGGTTAACCAGACCAGTTTGCTATCTTAAACGTGGGGACAGGGGAAAAGGGAGTAAAAGAGAGATAGAGAGAAGGAAGACATAAACATTGCACACACAACTCGCACCGCACACACAGTGCAGGGTTTCACAGGTGGTCGCTCAGTGATGTTGCCCTCAAGAATTGTAGAAGTGCTCGTGTGGGTTTCTGCGCTTATGTACAGTGAGACCGCGCAGTAAAGATCTTTTGCTCGAGTAAAACGGAACTATATAACTGTCGATATCTCTTTACTCGAAAGACAGTGGCATCTCGTTTTCATTGCTTCGCCTGTGTGTGTGTCAATTGAGGCAGGGTTAAAACGTATTGAGCAACCATCGTTCGCAATGACTGAGTGCATGCACATGTCATTTTGTTTTAATTAAGCATGACTTTGAAGTTCTATTCTGTGAGGTTCGCTGGCCGAGGACTGGACGATAGTTATAGTTATAGCGTGTGGCCCAAGCTGCCACACGAGGATTGGAGGCATGAATTCGCACGGGCGAGATAGCAACTTTAATGGCGCGGAACGAAATATCACTTGCACATTTACGTTTACCTGCTTCTTAAAAGCCATAAGGTATCAAAACTTATTGCTAAACCATCAATCTCCGCATACGTCACGTTCCAAATTTTGCTTAACTAACTACTCAGAGTGTCAGAATGCAGGCAAAATAGAGCAGTGATTAGTTATGGTGGGTTAGGTCAGTACCGGCAACTAAACAAGCTAGCCAGCTGTGTAGGTAGGCAGCCAGTTAGCTATAATTAGGGTTGGGTGCACTTTAAATTTAATGACGGAAGGTAATCCTCCTATTTGTTCACTGTGGTATACTTCGTAAATATATTGGTGCTTTGGCATGTGAAAGTGATAATTTCATTTTCATGACTACTTGATCGACCTAACTAGTTATTATACCTACTACTGCCCCGCCGCGGTGGTCTAGTGGCTAAGGTGCTCGGCTTCTGATCCGCAGGTCGCGGGTTCAAATCCCGGCTGCGGCGGCTGCATTTCCGATGGAGGCGGAAATGTTGTAGGCCCGTGTGCTCAGATTTGGGTGCACGTTAATGAACCCCAGGTGTTCGAAATTTCCGGAGCCCTCCACTACGGCGTCTCTCATAATCATATGGTGGTTTTGGGACGTTAAACCCCACATATCAACCAATCAATCATACCTACTACTGAACACAACATTTAGGAGCGTATACCTTCCGAACTCCTTGTATGTGTGAGTTATGTGCAGTGCAGGCCTAAGTGTGCTATCGTAAGCGTAATAGCTCTCGAACAAAACATGCACCGGCCCATATATCTACCTATTCTTCACATAGCGTGTCGGTGGAGTGGACACGTGTACGACCCGTTGGCGGTTTATGTATGCGAGTCGCGGAAGGCCCACGCCCTTATCGAGCGGCGAAGCGCCACACCCATTCCGGCAGTATATCGCCCGATGAGCGGCTGATAATCGCGCTACCACGGTGGACGCGATTACGGCCCGGGTCGCGAGGTGTCCTATGTGCGAAGCGATGTGTATATATGCGTGTAGTATGTATACACGCGCCGCAGTACCGTTTCTCTCCATTCTCACCTCTTTACGTGCTGCACCGAACCTGGCGACGTCCGACAGTTTCGCTAACCGCCCGCTCAATGTGGGACGTATTCGCGTAGTACGGCAGCTGGCACAGAACCTCCATATCGATGCCCAGTGTTGTTCGGGTGTAGTTGCGCGCAGGACAGTGAAAGCTGTGGTGAAACCCTTTTCGATGAACAGGGTGGTTTCGTGTGCTGTAGGTTGAGAAACAGCTTGATAGACTGAACGTTTACTTTTGACCCGATATAATCTGCTTGAATATGTTTCAAATGGAACGTGCGGACAGGCATTTCTGTATCTGCTGTAGTTTCTTGCACATGAAAGATTCTTTATTTTTCGTGCGCGCAACTAATGAGCACTGTCGAAATAGCAATGAAATTCTTAGCTGATACTGTTCCCGCACGAACGACAAATTATGCCTGAGATCAACATATGAGTATTATCAGCTCAAGAGAATGAGAGAGGCAATAAGGATGAAAGAAAGGCAAGGAGGTTAACCATGGATGAGTCTGGTAGGCTACCTTGCACTGTGGAGGTCGTAAGGGCAATAAAAATTAGAGAAAGAGAAGGAGAGGAAAATCACTCATGCAATCGACAAACCGGCAGTCATGTGCTTAACAACACAGACGGCGATTCACACCCGCGTCTTAATCAAATGAGCACATTCGTTGCATTGCGTAACTTCTAGGCGTGCTGCCATGCACCCAAATACTAAGATATAGCATATTGTTGTACGAACGTCCTTCTCTTTCTTTTTGTGAAACATCTGCTGCTGCCTGTCTCTCCACGGAAATAAATTCTTGCCCATGAGTCGCTCCGCCGTATATTCTGGTAAATCGAGTTGTATTTGAAAACCACGCGCTGCCGGCACGTCGTCGTATTCAGTATTTTCGATGTGCGTCATTATCAATGAATGCAAAAACGTTGGACTCTCTGTCTATTCTCGTATGCATCATATAGTTTCCTAAAATTAACTATAGAAAGGATTCTGGTGTTGAGATCGTTCAGATACCACATGAATGATTGGTAGTAACGAAATATGCCCAGTCTTCGTGCTTGCGAGCTTCGAACGCATACATGTGGCTTTGTTTATTCCCGTGTTTCGGTTTCGTTTCGAATAAAAGAACGAACCGTTCCGAACTTTCGTCGAACGGAGCCGAAGGAACGAAGGTTAGACCAATCCATGGCTGTGTTCCAAATCTTAGACAGCACTTAGACAGTCTACGTAGACTGACTAGAAGACAGCACCGGGCCCATGCTGCCCGAGAATTGGAACACGTATGGGCGGCTTTTACGTGACGATGCGCCACCTCGCGTCGAGCAGAGAAAGCTAAAATAAACAAACGTAACAGTTGTATTATCTGGCTTATTTCGTGTTTAAATCAAAACAAATAAACGTTACTCGCATCGATCGTCTAGGGAAGCGTCTGCTTGTGTGCAGTTGACCATTCCGGCGAGATCCGATCTATCTGAGCGATTCGCTGCGCCGCCATCTTGTTTAGTCAGCAAAGTGTAGCCCGCATCGCATTTGTCTACGATGTGGTCTTCTCGAAGCTGTCTATTTTGCCTGCTACGTGAGAATTGGAATGGGACTTAAGATGGCCGCCGTACACTTAGCTGTCTATTTAGCCGTATACGGTGAGTATTGGAACACACCCCATGTACTACCCATCATTTCCCATGCTGCAGGCTGAGGCGCTGTGAATTACAGCTCCCATAGGCACTAGCGCCAGAGTTCCTTCTAGTGTATTAATATGATACTCATGGGTGATATGTGATTCTTTATGGCATGTATTACGCATGCGCCAGCTGTACATTTGCCAGCTTGCCACCATAGGTGCCCTCTGTGTACCTCTCCTTCGGTTGGCGCGCGCCTTTTGGGGCGAGTGGAAGTGTATATGGGATGTGTCGCAAACGATCCACGCGAACCCAGTGTCTCGCAGTCGTTATTCGCGTGGCATTTTGACATTCGAGAGAGACGCGCTTCGCCGACGAAGCCACCCAATAAACTCGCAGTGCGCGCGTGCATATTTTATGATGCGTCCGCTTGCATGTGCGCAACGATGATTGGTGGATAGTCTTGCCAGATGCGTCCCACAGTCAAGCCGAGTGCCTGCGTTCGATATTTAGTGCAGCCGATGCCTATACAGTTCTCATTAAACTTCAGTAGATCTTTTCACGTGCGTTCACCAGGACAGTTTCCGCATGCAGGCTTGTTGCGCCCCTTGTGGTGCGCTCGCGCATCTGCGTGTATACTCGTGAAATCGCTGGAGGCACCCATAGTTTCGTCGAGAAGTGGTTAGTAATGGTAATTTGTGACATCTTACTTGTAAGAGTTTTGATATGATTCACTAGACACGCCGTTGTATAGATAGCTTCGGAAATTTAGACCGTTTTGTGGTTTTTCATCATCATCATCATCATCATCATCAGCCTGGCTACGTCCACTGCAGGACAAAGGCCTCTCCCATGTTCCGCCAGTTACCCTGGTCCTGTGCTTGCTGCTGCCAATTTTTACCCGCAAACTTCTTAATCTCATCTGCTTACCTAACCTTCTGTCTCCCCCTAACCAGCTTCCCTTCTATGAGAATCCAGTTAGTTACCCTTAATGACCAGCGGTTATCCTGTCTACGCGCTACATGCCCGGCCCATGTCCATTTCCTCTTCTTTATTTCAACTATGATATCCTTAACCCCCGTTTGTCCCCTAATCCGCTCTGCTCTCTTCTTGTCTCTTAAGGTTACACCTACCATTTTTCTTTCCATTGCTCGCTGCGTCGTCCTCAATTTAAGCTGTTGTGGTTTTTAGCGTGCACTAAATTTGAACAGTACACGTTCGTCGAGCGTTTTGTCTGCATCGAAACGCAATCCGCCACAGCCGAAATCGAACCCACGACTTTTGGATGAGCCGCCGTGGAACAGTATACACAACTATCGACGCGGCGGAAAAGAGAGAGTCGCGGATAGGCGAGATGCTTGTAAAGTAGCGTTTAATAATTCTTAGAATTCTCATTACCGCAGTGTGGAGTATCAGGTTGCGTGAATGTTCCTTTCTCCCACCTACGCATCCTCCATCTAATTACCTCCTCCCCCACTCCATATTTCCTTTTTACGCACGTAGTGTTGCTCCAGAGGCCTTGACGCTGAATCGTTGAAATTAGTGTCAAGGATTCACTTTCTTGGCCATGGCGCCCGCATTTCGCCTAACCAGGAATGCAAAGATTCTCGTGTGACTCGCTTTGCGTGCATACTAATGACATCAATATTGTCAAAGGCAATACGATCGAAGGCCGTTTCCTCCTCCGCAGTGGGCCGTTTGTTATATCCGGTGCGCAGGTTTCGGCATTCTAAAGTTATAACTCGGTTTGAATATTTTTTCGCGCTTGATATATTCATAAGAATATACCAAGATCTCCGGGTTTGTAAATAAACTCTTAAATGAGAATTAAATGTTGCCTGTGTGAACGGTCGCTGTGGAAATTATGCTTACCTACATATGGCGGTTAGGTTGGCGTTTTCCGCTTCTTTTTCCGTGTCTTTAATGACGACAAGCACATATAGCTTATACATTCGCGTGCACTGTACTAAAGTTATGCACTGCATGAATAATAATATTTTTGTTGTTTTGCATAGATTGTGTTCTTCCTTGGCACTGCTTCTTCTTGTCTACCGGAGTCGACATACAAAGTGGCTTTCCGATATCGCGTGGCACTTTTAGATTGATTCGCCAAATAATGCCGCACATTCGGACAGCGCTAAGAGGTGGTAACCAAAAAAAAAAAATCTGAACATTGAGGCGCTGTCAGAAACAACTGAAGAAACGAAAGCACATCTTTAGGCGATTCCAACTTTCCCGCGTGTAAACTTTCTCTATATACGTGCTGTTTATCACCGACACTTGTCGCATATGAGACGCCCTCACGCATAAAAATTTAACAGTTGCGCCGGAGTGGCACCAGCTGGAGCTGCATGCGAGAGAACGCGTAAGTATATAATATACGAGACACACATGTGCTTCGGAGGCTCAGATGTTGAAGCCAGACGAGAAAATTGCGTCACTGTTTCTCCTTGTGCGACTTATATATGCGGCGTATATATGCGTATGCGTTAAACGCAATAGAAAAAAAAGAGAAAAAAATGGCACCGTATCTGCATGTTTCACTGCAAGTGTCGTCGAAAGATGATAGTGTTGCGTTTGGAGAGAGGGAACAAAACGTTTATTTGATGTTCTGTGCATACAAAAAACTGGTGAATGGTATCCTGGAGGCGCTGCATTAGAGAGTCTCGATACGTGCAGCGAAAGCGAACGAGCGCATCGAGGCACGCCAGACACGAGCGCTATCTGGCAGTCATCTTCGAAAACGAAGGAAGGCGTGCGCGCCTGTCTCGGAGGGGATAAGGCGTAGAACAAAAAGCGACGGTCAGGTGCCACCACCGGGTCGTCTTAGCAAAGAGTTGGAAACACTTGCCTTTTTAAGCATCGCGTTGCATTGTCAGCGCAGCGTGATAAACGCTAAGGTCCTTAAAATTACTTATGTATGCCTTCTCCACTATAAAGACACACGTAAAAACTATTGGCGTCTTGTTATGGTGCCTTAGGTATGCTCAATAATTGCTTTTCAATTGACAATCGCTCAAGTATCAACGCTGAAACTTGAGCAATATCGGTGGGCGCTGCGGATGGAATTGGCCGTTTGGTCTTTTCCATCTAGCCCCCCCCCCCCCCCAACATTCATTGTTTCAGTAAATGAATCTTTCCACGTGACACTCCGGGTGCTCCGTTCGGCCGCTCCATGTAAATTTCGCTACCGTCATGAATCTTTGAACCGACGCGATCCTTTACCATGCTCATAAGACGGCTATAGCCCCCCCCCCCCCCCAACATTCATTGTTTCAGTAAATGAATCTTTCCACGTGACACTCCGGGTGCTCCGTTCGGCCGCTCCATGTAAATTTCGCTACCGTCATGAATCTTTGAACCGACGCGATCCTTTACCATGCTCATAAGACGGCTTTATGCTCTCCCATAGTAGAATACCAAGTATACGCAAAATTGTTATAACCACTTTTTCTAAACACATGTCCTGCGATCGAATGCCTTCCGCAACCATTCCGCTGAATTCTGCGATCGAATCCCCATTTATCGCAGATTCTGCGATCGAATCCCTTCCGCTGAATTCTATGATTGAATCCCCACTGGGACTCGATCACAGGATTCAGCGGGACGGCTGCAGAAGTGCTGCCACCGTGGAATGAGCAGTTGGTTCGTTTGTTAGTAAACTTATTAATATAATAAAATATAATCTGGCTATACGGGTTCAGACGACGATATGCTTATGCGGAACGCCATTGTGGGGAACTGTGACGCGAACATAAATATCAGTGGAAACACTATTCAAAGTGCACAAGAAATCCTGCAATTCGTCCTCGTAGTAATGCGGTAGTCATGGATTGGCATCGGACTTCATATCAGTCAATCACTACATAGAATTTTTATTACCTTATAACGAGAGATCGTATACAAATGTTGAATCGTGGTTATGTACCATGACCATGAATATTCTTCACTGAAGTTTGAGTTATATGATAAGGGGATGGGATGCAAACAGAAACAACTGGATACCGTACAGGCATCGAAGGAATGTTTCATTACTTCAGCAAATTCGTCATAAAAACATTTTTTTGTGTGGGCGTTCGACAATAGCTCAAGCTCAAGTGATGCACATTCTTGATTGATTGATATGTGAAGTTTACCGTCTCAAAATCACCACATGATTAAGAGAGACGCCGCTGTGGAGGGCTCCGGAAATTTCGACCACCTGGGGAATACTGCTGCGCATTATTCATCACAGGTTTCGCGCCAAGACATCTTCAATTTGCTCGTGACAAAGGGTCGAGCACTATAGTATTTATAATAATTGTTGGCGTCTAACGTTCTATAACCACGATATGGTTGTTAGAGATACAGTAGTGGAAGGCTCCGAAAATGTTGACCACCAGGGGTTCTTTAACGTGCACCTAAATTTAAGCACATGGGCCTCAAGCATCTTCGTCTCCATCGAAAAGCCGGCCGCCACAGCCGGGATTCGATCCCGTGACCTGCGGGTTAGCAGCGGAGTGTCTTAGCCACTGGACTACTGCGGCGGGTAATAATATCAAAGTTACCCCGTATTCACAAACGCTACTCGACTCGACTTTCATCCTTCACTTGAAAGAGAATTGAGCACTGCGCCGCTGCTCCGCTGAGAATAACGCTGCGCCACTCAAGAATCGCAGCAGATTATCGCTGATATGCAGTGACTTGCCGTGCCTACAGGCGGCGCTCCCATCGGCTTTCTCAAGTGAAGGTGAAGCGTTGAGTGAAGAACGTTCTTGAATACGGGGGTTAGTTTTCTTGGTGCACACGAAAGAACTTTGGACGTTCATAAGCAACCGAAAGGTCTCGGCCGAGGCGCCGGCCGTAAAACTCTGGTCTTATTGCTCGTTTATAGAAATGCAGCACTCGAAACTGCCCAAAGCTTCCGGAGTAGCCTCGAGTTGAACTGGCAAGTTTCGTTAACGCAGAGGCGCCGGCCCGAATGCGCAAGTGTTTCCGTCGCAGTTGTTGTGTGTAAGCCCGAAAAGAAGCCGTTTTTAAGGAAGACCACGTCGCCGTTTCCGTGGCGGCCAGATTTAGTAGCGACAAGGGAGCGAGAGCTTACATCCGTTTCGGACAAAATGGCGGGACACCTTGGAAGTTTGGGGGCAGTATAAACATTCCCATTTTGGAGAGATGGCCCAGAATACAGTTTTCAAAATGCAGGCAAGTAGAAAGAATGGTGCGAGTGCCCTGCATGGTGTCTTAACGGCGCCATTGTGCCTCGGGCGCCGCCCGAAACGTGAGCCCATTCGTAAGCCTAGGTCATCTATCATTGCTGTTGTTCTTATCTCTATACCTGTTATCTACACGTCTTCTGTATGGAATGGCCAACCAAACAGTTGTGGTTAAGTGAATGAGTTCTGTATTTAGCCCGTATATAGGAAGCGGTGGATTGTCGCATTGTTTTCATTTTCTTTTGTCACGTGTTGCAAAAACTATGTGGACGCTGAAACGGTGGATGAAATAGTTTTGCTGAAGTGGTGGCGTTATTTATCGCCTGTCACGTATGTTTATGCTCTACGAACGGCCTGCACTGCCTGTGCGTAAACTGTGCGGGAACATGGAGCTGCAGCGACACTGAGTATGGGCAACTGATTTTTTTTTTTCTGCGTGTGTGAAAGTGCTCTTGCTCGCGAAATGCAAAGCCGCAACGCCGACAACAAGCTGCTACACCGGAGACGAGAGCGCGGCATGCGGCGGCGACAATAAGCTGCTATATGCCGGAGACAAGGGCGCGGTGGAGCGGTGGCTCAACGACAGGAACAGATTGAATATAGTGTACACATGCGTTGTCACGCATTTACACGTGCTAACGGGCAATATCAGGGGTGATTTAGGGTAAGAAGGATTCCCAGTGCTTCGCCCACTCGTCACGATCACTTCGCGACGCTGCATATGTTTTCCACTAAACGGCTAAATAGTGGTGAGATTACCACGGCGCGTCTCTTGTTTCCATGATGTGAACGCATTTCAAGTGATGCTTGTATTGCCTCACAAATGTGTTTAGAGTAAATTGTGAACGCTTGAGAGCGCTACATTAATTCCATCGTGGGACACTGCAAACCAATGGAATCAGTGTCTATGCAAAAAGCACAAATACAAACATTAGAGAAAGCATAACGTACATTACCCCTTTAAACAAACGTGTCGAAGTCCGTAGGGCGTCTCTAACACATGTTTCTAATGACTGCACACACTACATACATACACCAAGGGCCATGTCATTGACATTTTATGCGTTACAAAAAAATAAAACAAAAATAACAGCATATCTGCGCTGTGCATGATGATGAGTGCGGCGAAGCATCCGCTTGTCCGTCCGCGCTTCTGACCATGCGTTCGTTGTTGCTTCTATCCGTCCGTGCGTCCGTCCGTTCATCTATGCGTCCGTCCGCCCGTCCATGTGTCCGTTCGTGCATCTGTCTGTCTCTCCGTCCATGCGTCTGTTCTTCTGCCCGACCGTCTAGTGAACATTCCAAGTACCGCCATTTCCCATCTTTTCATCATATATCCATCATGTAGAAGTACCGCTTTCCAGCGGACATTCCAAGGACTAAAGGATAGGTGGCGTGGCCGGACCAGAGGAGCGGCACGTGCGCACTCTCTTACAGCCTGTGCTTCGTGTCTAGTTTCCACATTTCACCGCCACTAGTTCATGGCGCTGCGACCCAGCCCTCGGTAAACCTTGCTAAAACCAAGGAGGTTAAGCCCAGTGAGTTCAACGGGGCAACCTTTTCTGGCCAGGGCTCAAAGTGCGTCCTTCTGTTACTAGTCTTATTTTTATGTAAGCATCAAATTCAAGGCAAGTAATATTGAAGATTAACCCACCGATGCTCGTCTCTGTAGGTTATTTAATAACAAACAACAATCTTTTTATTTATGATTAGCGTGTGTAAGTTTCCTTTTCAATTCAAAAGAGTGCGCGTGCTGCTCCTCTAGTCCGGCTGTGTAAGTGGCTATTTGCTACAACAACAGCAACAACAGCAACAGCAACAACAACAACAACAAAATTACGATACAACACTATTACGATCCAACAGAGAAGTTTGTTGTGAGTGGGTGGAGAAGCTGGCAGCTGCGGCGCTGTGGTGAGCGTGCTGCGGGTGAGTGAGAGAGTGACGTTAGCGTGCACTTGCCAGGGAATCGTGCGAGGGGAGCGTGATGTCAATGGGCAGCTGCGGCAGGACCTACTTGGTACTGCTCCAGCACCTGCGGCGAGGAGAACTCGTTGTGGGGCGTGCGAATGGACGCACGTACGTACGGCGTTGAACAGTGAACAGTGAACTTTATTGACATCATGTACATAGTACACAATGCCGGAGCCCGGCAGAAAAAGCCATCGCAAGGATAGCTTGACGAAGCTGCGGGCCCCCGTTACTCACGTGACTCAAAGAGCTGCTTCGCATTCATAAAGTCCGCGTTGCATCTTTCGTTAGCAGCACGTTAAGCACGTCTGCTTCGCGACGAAGCCGAAAGCGCCACTTTTTGCAACTGGCGTCCTCGACAGGACGAGAGCACGCTGTATCAACTCGACCCCCTCGACTGGCGTTTATGCGCATCCGGCAATTCGGCGCCAGAACTACGTGACCTGGGCTCTCTCTCTCTCTCTACTTGCCTTCGTTAACGCGACGTTTGGAAAAAAGCACGCCGACTTCACTTCATAAACATCCCGAAGTGCTGGTGTATGTACGCCACAATGTTGGCGCTACTAGCATTCTGAAAATGGGGAGTCGTTTTACGCATTTCAACGCGAGGACGTTCCAACTCATCCGTATTTTTTTGCGTTTACTCACGGGGCGTTTATAAAATTCTGGGTCGCACTCAAAACATCCTTCCGAGCCCCTAAGTACTTTTAACGGCCCGCCGCGTCAACCTAGAGCCGTCGACCGAGCTGCTCTTCTTTTCTATATCTCTCCACCTCTCGTTGCTCTACGCTTTGCGAGGCTCCACCGATTGCCCACTCGAAACATGCTTCGAGCCGTTGTTTTTGTTTCGCCCGTCTTCTCCGAGCTAGGCAGTGGTTATTCAGGCCTAGTGCCGGATACGCGTGCGTGTGTGTGTTCGTATGCGTTATGTGTGCGCATATTTGAGTTACACACGTATACAAGGGGCGCTCGAGACTGCTCCGGTGTGGCACGTGAAAGTAGTTTCTTCGCCCGTGCTGAAAGTTTCACTCTGGGCTGTTTTTCAGCACAACTGACCCATCCACCGCCGCTTGAGATTTCCTCTTCTTTTTGATTGAAACTGGCAAGTAAGGCTGAACGTATACGTGGTCGGGCGAAGGAGCGTTTGACGTCGCTATATGTTTCAAGAGCGCTAGCCGCGTGCGAACTTATTGGTCGCTACTTGTTTGTGCGTCTGACAGGCAGTTTAAGACCTTTAGAACGGCGTTGTGTTTTCGGCGGCTTCGTATGAAATATGGAAGCGCCAGCAGCCGTATTTCAGAGCTAACGCCCGAGTTTTTGTCATGCGGCAGAGTTGTAGTGTCGCGTGGTCTAGGTAAAAAAAAGCGTATATTGTTACGCGAAGTTCTAGTACTATTCCGACGGGGGCGTGGTCAGAAATGTACCTCAGCAGGCGTGGCAAGAGTCCTGCGTGTATATATATATAATATATATATATATATATATATATATATATATAAAGAATAAAGGACGAAGGCCGTGCCACGGCCGAAACGTAGAGTATAGAATTATCAAATTTTCGTAAGTGTGCTCCTTTATTCTTATTTATATTTGCACCGGACCCACAGAATTTCTTTTTTGAATCATATATATATATATATATATATATATATATATATATATATATATATATATATATATATATATATATATATATGAGATCTGACAGACAATAATTCCAAGGAACGTATAGGGGACATTATTAGACCGAATTGTACAGTAAATGTGAAGAAAGAAAAGTAGGTGAAAAGATAACTTTCCGTGGGCACAAACCGAACCTTCGACCTTCGAATAACGCGTTCGATGCTCTACCGCTGAGCTACCACTGACCTACCATGGCAGCTATCCGCCCCACCAACTTTCATTGGGTATTTATGTGAATTTAAACGTAGGAGTGTCAGTCAGTGCCAGCTGTAGCCATGGCGGTGAGTGTGGTACAATATATATATATTGTCACGCACCAAGAACCATAGAGAAAGACAGGAACAGCGGGGAAGAAAGACACGAGTCTTCAAAACGTACCGCTAACACACACTTCTTTTTCGTTCTCTTTGCCCTTTCGGCTGGCTAGGGCTTGCCGGTTCATAACTCTAGGTGGCATTATTCCCCCTCCCATTAGAGCATCAATTCAATGCTCATACACAAGGGGACAATATATATAGTGCGCCAACTGTTTGCTCCATCATCCACGTTGTATACGCCGTGCGCTCGAAATAGAGGAAGTGATGAGCCGGCGCTGCGTGCCAGGATCCCCACTGACAACTCTCGCACGTACAAACTTCACGGGCCGAGATACAAGAAGAGGTGTCGAACTGTCGTGAAGATGAGATGGCGTTCCTGCACTGGATACGTGACATTTTGCAGTGAAAGCTGTAATGGAATCAGAGCACGGATCACGTGTGTTCGCTGTCATTGCCGCCGGTGTCCGTAACCAGTATCGCAAAAAATAAGGAAGAAACTCAGTAAATAAAAAAAAGAAAAACGCATAAATGGCGACGATGGGATTTGATCGCGAGTCCGCTGCTGTACCAGACCAGTATTCTACCAGTGATTCACGCCGCTTTTTTGCCCCTTTATTTCCGGTTAAACGTCACACACGGGGGGATAAGATGAAAATATCAGAATACACAACAAACTTGACAGAAAAATTACTACGGCTGTCAAGCACTGCTACAGCACATCTCGCTTAAAATTTCTTCATGGTCACGGCGGTGCTTGGAACTCGTTTCTAAACTGCTATCAGGCAGGAATATAAGTAATAAAGCGTTTTTGAACATAAATGAAAACAACCAGGCGTCACACAGTGGGAATTGCGTAACGAGTGGGTAGTCCAACGCTCCAGCTCATTAGGAAAGTTGTTCTTCGTCACCTGTTAATTGTTGCGCACGCCCACTTCAGGCACAATTCTTCATCGTTGTCAGCCACTGCGTGACAAAATTGCACAATATTCCTAGCGAGAGTGTAGCGAATACCCGCTTCTTCGAAGAATGACGAAGGATAGCGTAGTGTATTCTAGCCTGCTGTACGAAAATATTATTATTTACGGCGTAGCGGTTTCCCAGCAAGTGTACTTGCAGCAGTTGTACCCAAAGAGTGATAAGAGAAGACTCTGAAAGGCCGCTTTTCCAGCTCTTAGTGTGATGGTGCTGCGCGTTCTGCGCAGGCCTGGTGTTTTTTTCTATCACTTGTTTGTTCATAGGGCACAAGCTCACTCCATTTACTTAGTCCTTAATTAGTTAATTAGTTAGTTACTTAAGTACTACTACTTAGATAATTACTTAATTAGTAACTTTGTTTTCTGAACTGTGTGTGTCTTCGTATTGTCTGTGCGTGTGTGCGTGTGTTGTGTGCGTGCGTGCGTGTGTGTTGTGCGTGTGTTGTGTATGTGTGCGTGTTTGTGTGTGTGTGTGAGTGAGTGAGGGGATGAGTGACTATGAATATTGCGAATTTCGATGCCTCGTACAGTGAGCCGTACGCTGCTAAATTCAAAGGTGATTTCAATGCAGAATATCTAAGGACTCTGTGGCATATATCTTACTAGCGTCGTCATCTACAATTCATCTCATGACTACCGTTCAGCACTACAATTAAAGGGTACGCGCTGTACGCAAGACACATGCTCGGGGCAGCAAATCTGTACCAGGTATAATTACCTCACAAATGGCACGGTTGAGACATTTGCGTTAGTTTGGAACGCGTTGCATCACATAATGCCTCTTAATCTGCCACTATACTTCTAAGGAAAGTATATGACAGCTGCATCTTACCGGTAGTTACCTACGGAGCAGAAACCTGGGTGCTTACAAGGAGGGTTCAATTTAAATGCTAGATGACGCAGCCAACTACGGAAAGGAAAGTGATAGGTGCAACAGGTGGACAGGAAAAGACTAGAGTACGTCAGGGAATAAACGGGATATCGGAGCTGAAATCAAGCGGCAGAAATGGACATCGGCCCGGCACGTAGCGCGTGGGAAGGATAATCGCTGAGGGACTGGACTCCAAGAAAAGGCAAAATGCGCGAGGGGAAGACAGTCGTTTGATTAAAGAAGACATGTAAGCTAAATTTTCAATCGCAGTAATGTTTACTGTGTATGGTTACGGATAAAGTTATTTGAATAGGCAGCCGAACTCTGCAGCATAAGCAGATCAACTATGAAGGCTTTCTACGATCACATGAATTAAAACGTGGCTCGTAGTACTGGTATCGATTGGCTTTTTTTTGTGCAATAGTGAATTGCGCGTCGCTGCCGGTGTATAGTTTTGTGTGGCCCATGGGGCGGCTTTATGCACTCCCTTAGTAGAGTAGTACAATGTAGTACTCTAAATCGTTAACAACCTTGTCTAAGTGCAGTCGCAACATGACGTAACTAAACGTAACGGGTCAGCCTAAGGCTCTCCCAGAGTAGAGTGCATTGTACTCCACATGTCGAACGCATTTTAAAAACATATATCTTGGTAAGGCCGTCCTAATCCT